>KI915042.1:2280802-2365824 GCA_000473445.2 Anopheles farauti | reverse complement strand
ACTTAGGATCGGCGGCCGAGTCGGCGGTATCAAGATTTGTACAGTTTTTTTGACGGGAGGGAATAAACAATAAACATCAGATTTCCTTAAATTACAATTGTTATCAACATGTCGCGTTTCAGCAGTGCTCTTCAACTAACGGATTTGGATGATTTTATCACTCCTTCGCAAGTAAGTTATACTACTGAAAACACTCCTTATTTCATCTAATAATGCGATTTGTCTACAGGAATGTATAAAGCCCGTAAAGATCGAAACAAGCAAGAGTAAAACAGGAGCAAAGATAACAATCCAAGAAGATGGTTCATACGTGCAAGAATCCTCGGTAAAAAACACATTTCCTATTTTTATTACGATTCGTTCTAGCAATTTCTTTTGTATCGTAGAGTGGTATTCAGAAACTCGAAAAAGTGGAAATCACATTGGCAGACTGTCTGGCATGTTCCGGGTGCATTACATCGGCGGAAGGTGTGCTGATTTCCCAGCAGAGCCAAGAAGAACTTTTGCGCGTAATGAATGCAAACAACATGGCTAAGTTGAACAATCAACGAGATGATGTTAAATTTATCGTCTTTACCGTGTCGCAACAACCGGTTCTTTCTCTTGCCCGAAAGTATAATCTTTCGCCAGAAGATACGTTCGAGCATATCGCTGGTAAGATAAAAACCCTACATGTTTCATCTCTGATCGAGTAATAAAAGGCTGTTCATGTTGGGGTACATTAGGCTATTTCAAGAAACTTGGAGCGGACATGGTCATAGACACTAAAATAGCGGACGATTTGGCATTGATAGAAAGCCGGAACGAGTTCATCGAGCGGTACAATACGAACCGCAAAACCCTTCCAATGCTCGCATCATCTTGCCCTGGCTGGGTTTGCTACGCCGAGAAAACACACGGTAATTTTATTCTTCCCTACATTTCCACCACTCGCTCGCCGCAGCAGATTATGGGAGTGTTGATCAAGAAATATTTGGCCAACTTGATGCAGACGACCGGCGATCGTATCTATCACGTAACGGTGATGCCTTGCTACGATAAAAAGCTCGAAGCGTCGCGTGAAGATTTTTTCAGTGAGGTCGAAAACAGTCGCGATGTGGATTGCGTGATAACTTCCAGTGAGTTACCAACGAGTTATCGCGATTGTTTATGTCGTTAACGAATGCTTTTCTCTAGTTGAAATCGAGCAAATGCTGGACAGCCTGGGACTGCAGACACTTCAAATGGTAGAAAAGACACCGATCGATTGGCCTTGGCCCACCGCCGCCAGGCCACCAGCGTTCGTTTGGGCCCACGAATCATCCGGTTCGGGTGGGTACAGTGAGTACATCTTTAAATACGCCGCACGGAAACTATTTAACATCCAGTTGGACACGGTTGAATTTAAACCACTCCGCAACAACGACATGCGCGAGGCGGTACTAGAACAAAACGGGCAAGTGTTGATGCGCTTCGCGATCGCCAACGGATTTCGCAACATTCAGAACATGGTGCAGAAGTTGAAGCGCGGAAAAAGTACTTACGACTATGTCGAGATAATGGCATGTCCATCCGGTTGCCTGAACGGTGGGGCACAGATACGTCCGGACGGGGGTAAAAGTGCGCGTGAACTGACAGCCGAGTTGGAGCAGATGTACCGTTCGTTGCCACAGTCAAACCCAGAGAACGCGGACGTGGAGAACATGTACGCCACCTTCTTCGACAGCGACGGAGATCTTAACAAACGGCAAAGCCTGCTTCACACGAGCTATCATCAAATCGAAAAAATCAACACAGCGCTCAACATTAAATGGTAAAGAAGGCTGCAGCGCTGGCAGCACGTGTAGTAAAATAATTCGAGCTTCTTTTTTTTTGCATGTACATTTCATTCTGTAAAATATCCACCCAAAGGGTGGGAAACGATAAAACGAGATAAATAAACAAAACTTCCTCCACCACCATGCTAGGCTATCTGTGGAGCTAGACTACGACGAAAGTCAAAACAAGCATAAACCGGTTCTTGCTTGGGGGAGAACTTCGAGACTGGAGCAACGATAGCGATCGTAGAGGGAACGCTGAGTGAGGCGAGTGAGTCTTCCACTTCTGCATGCAATCCGAACACACCCCAACGCTGCACGCAAACGGGTTTGCACATCCCTGCACCACATGTGCCGGGAGCGTACGTCCTAGCGCACAAGGTTGCTGATCTTGACATTCAATCTTGGCATGGGATCGTATTGCAGGATGCATCGGCACATAGTAAAACTCCTCCCGTCCGCGCCAGTGATTGTCTTTGGCAAAACGGTGCGAAGTGCGTTTTAGCATTTTGCGCACTTTAGCAGCTGAAATGGATGCGTGCGCGAACAATAAATATTAATTGCCACACACAATGCACAGGTAGCGAGTAAACGTGAGAACGCTGACCTGAAACCAGAAATGTGAGCACCTTAACGCAGTGGCGCGGTATCCAGAGGTCTATGACATTTGCGCAAACAGAGTGCGCCCCAAAAACTCGCGCGGTGATTGTTTTGCACTTCATCGAAATGATCGAATTATGGTCGCGTTTGTTAGTTGATCTCATTTGCTCGTCTGCTGTGTTATTGATTTTCATTCAGGCACAGGCCTAAAACTGGTTTCCGCACAACCATTCCCGGGGGAATTTAAAGGAAAGAGCCGATCGTTTGACATTTTGAGCTAATTTTATATCGTTCCAGAACGATCGTTAAGAGCCGGCAGTAGAATGGAGAACAAGTAATTCATTAATCTTGCCAACAATGCGAAACATTGGTCGTAAAGGTCGCGATAAGATGGACTAAAGCTGTCAAAACTCCGATTGAATATTTACCGGGCGTCTCCATAATCAACTTTTGAGAAGACGTTAGGTGATGTTGTCGTTAAGATACCACATATTGCTCCACCCGATGCAAAGTGAAGAGTCAATGACCCTCCGGAACAGCTGTAATTTGATCATCGGGCTCATTAATTCGTTTGCGGTTAAATTTTAGCTAACGGAGGGACGGTGTCGTCGAACGGGTGCCCCACCCGTCTGCCGCTCAGAATACATTCCCATTTTGCTCGCATCGATATGCCCGCGCCTGAGATGGGAGCATCGAACGAAGTTCTAATTTGCATAAGGCAGATTAAGTTGCTTTCGATTGAACGACAATCTCCCGGGTTCATCTGACGCTTTTCGCGAGGAAACCGTTCTAAAGCAACGGTATATTTCTCTCGAAAGAAGGTATTTACCATTTTGCGTAACATTACCAGAAATCCGTCCCACAATCCTCGGCCGGTGCGTTATTTCGGGAGAAGGTTTTGGGCCGCACCTACGCAGCATCCGTAGCACGATCAGCAGCAGGAAACCAGTTTGGGTCAATGTCGCTGCTTTCTTGCAGTTCAGTGTTCAGGTGGAATTCGGTTACACTGTCTGCGCTATGTGCTCGCCGCTGAATGCCATATGGTATCGTGACCGGCCGTAGGAGGAACTTCGTTGAAATCGTGCCCAAAGGATTCGCGGGAGCTTGCGTTCTCGCACTGCGCACACACCGGAGGCTACTCCTGGTGGCGTAATATGGCGTGCACAAGAAGATCAAGGGCGAACGACAGCCTTTCCGTGCGGGAATACAAATACCGGTTCGATCGGTTCCTGACAGCATGCAACCGGGCCGACAACCGGCGGATGAACTGGAGCACTTTAGTTTGCGATTTTGCGAGATACACAGGAACCATTGCCAGACCCCGGAAAGTCTTGGGCGGTCTGCTCGGGGCGTTATCTTTTGCTTGGATTGTGAAGGAAACGATGTGGTCAGGTTGGGACAACCTCAGCTCAGGGAGCCTTGAGCCGATGCGCGTGGACTTCCAATCGGCTTGCGATGGGATCGTACAAGAGTTTGCTCATGTTCCTAGCTCAATGTCGCAACGGGCGGACGTAAGAAGGCACGTGAATCTAATATCTTCGAGGGGGTACGTTCTTGATATTCTAGACAACGTAGTGAATACTAGATGACCGATAAAACTGACGTTAACCGGTGCAGTACGGAGCAGATTAATATCTATAACTTCCGTTGCAATTACACGCTTGCACTGAAGGATGCCCCGGGTGAACGACCGCGACTGAAGCTGAGTCGTGCATTAGTCAATGGGCAAAAATATAAATATTAAACTCCAAACGGCTCCGCGGGGGATAGAGTGCGAGGATTTATGTATTATTTTTTTCTACATCATCACACAATCAACTAAAACAAAAAGGAGAAAACGGCCCAACAAGAATACCATTTTGTCACAGAACAAGTTTGTTACTTGGAGGCCGGGTTCCGCCCGGTCTGCTCGTCTGCTCGGCGTCCACTCCAGTACGTGTGTGTATGAGTGTGCGGTGTCCAGTTCTGGAGGGTATAAAAGAAGGAGTTCGGGATGAATAAGAATTAGTCGTCGATTCGTTGGCGTCTTTCGCGGTCGCGGTGCTCAGGATAGTGAAGCAAGTGAAGCAGCAAAACGGCTCGTTCGAAAGTGCGTGGAGCAAAGTGATTTCTGTGCCGTGTCGTACGAAAAAGGTGCGCTTATTTGTGGTGTTTGAATTCTGGTCTAAGTCGATAAGCTATGCAAACAGAAAAAAACAGCTGCGTAAAAATGGACTTGTTCGTGTGGAGGAAACGGTGTTAACGCAAAGACGGACGAAGGCCATGTGCGTCTCGTGAAAAATTAATATGCATGCAACATAATGCAATACCTACCCAGTTGCTGATCGGCTGATAATCGTGGATTATGAAAACTGCAGCAGAACGAAGCAACTAACCAGTTCGTTCGTGAAGTTTGACTGATACGCAGTGAAATAAAACATCGATAGGGAAAGTTAAACATACAGATTTAAGGCAAAGCTTCCCCGGTACTCAGTATTGTCGTACGCGCTCCGTCAATAATAAGTGTTTGTGCGAATGATTTCTCAGGGGCTGAAAGAATTTCGCCGCGGTGGTGGTGTGTAAAACGTGTGCAACAAAATCGCGTCGACAAACGGTGTACGAAACCGTTATGCACCGTCCAAGTGACCTCAATAGCCGACGAGGACAGGAATCGAAAACGGGGAAGAACGATTTCTCTACAAATTGCTACGAGAACTTGAGTGGACGACGATGATGATGATGACGATATCGCTTTCAATATTCATTTGTGTACTGGATTTGTGTTATAAAATGTTTGAATTGACAAATACTCTGTTAGAAAGTGTGCAATGTTTCATAATGTGTTTGAAGAATGCGGTGTTCTTCCGATACGTTAATCTTCCACTAAGTAAACCGTCAGCTACAGACAGCATAGTGTTAATTTTGTGTAAAGAAATAATTCGCCTGAAGATCTACTGGGTTGATACCATATCGTCGCCACAACCCTGACCATTACCCGAAAGTAACTGCTTGAAGGTCTATTAGTACATGCATGTGCGACGAGGTCAGAATCTATAATCATACCCCACCCTCAACTTGTGCCCGATGTTACCTTGCGGATCGGCTTAAGTTTTATTGGGCAGTGCTCGTCCAAAGCTCCAATAAATCTACAAAGCATCTTGCGAATACTGGACCAAAGTGTGACTGTGATCTGAAAGCATCCGCTCAGCATGTCGTGGCACACGCTGATCGTTTTCTCGCTGGCTCACCGGTGGGAGACATCAATTCCACTACACTCTTTCATCCGGAAAGGTGTGTTTGGTCGGTCGAGCCTCAATGCTAGCGGTACCGTGCGTAGCCGTGGACTTGAATCATAGCTCGCGTAGTATTTTCTTATGCTTGCCGGTTCTTTGCTCTCACGAGATCTGTCGTGAGCTTGAATGAGGTTGCACGTGTTGCGGCGAAGAACTGGTTTCTCGGTCGGTGACGCCAATCATCACTTTCAGCGTTGCACCTCTACCCGCTGTTGTGGCTGCCAGTGACATAGACCTTGAAACCATTTTCCGTTCGGTGCATTAAACGCTGTCGTCTTTCGTGGTGGCCCCATTCTGCAGCATGGTGCGCTTTATTTCGACTGATTTGGGTTACGATTAATTGTTTTGTTGAATTTATGATCACCTTGGTGATGTGACGTGGTCGTAGTAGGTACGTTCCCCGTTAAGATTATTTTGTCGACTCTTCATTCCAGATTCAATGCTTCGCTGAGGTGAAAGCATCAGAATGACTCTTCTGCCATATAAAGGGGTGCGTATAATAAACGACCAACGTTAAGCAGATGTACAGGCAGACTACAATCGATAATATAATCCATTCGTCTACAGCTAACCATTGTCAGTGTCTGGCTGGTGGCAGCCGTGACATCTATAAGAATCGAGCGACCGGAACCAGTGAGCTTCGTTCGCAACAGCGTAGAACAGATCCCACCTCATGGATTCGAGAAGCAAGTGGCCGCATCGGAAAACAATGACTTTGGAAGTGAATCATTGCCGCTGCGAAGTGCTGTCGAGAGTGTTCCAGCGAATCTGTAAGTAACTCCTTCCGCACTGTTTTGGGTGATCACAAACAACGTCTCGTTCCATTGCGTTGCAGCGTTGACGAACGCATACCACTTCGAGATGCCGTCGAATTTCGTATCCTTGACATGGACCACGAAATAGAGGACACCGTAAGCAAAGTGAAAACGGTGGTCAGTAAACAGCAGGTGAAGCTGCTTCCCATCGCAACACAAGACGTGGAAACGTTCCGTGTGCTGCCGTACCAGGATAAATATGCGGCGTATGTGCTTCCCTCACATCCAGCCAATCGACCGATGCCATATCGTGCCGGATCGCCGTACCAGCAGCTGTTAAGTAGTAAGGATGCGGCAACGGCTCAGAATCCTTACGTGAAGTTTTTGGGCTACCAAAAAGCCGCTACCAACGAGTATAAGGTACTGTGTCATATGACCAACTGGGGATTCTATCGCAAAGGCGAGGCGCAGTTTGTTCCAGAACATCTCGATCCGAGTCTCTGTACGCACATAATATACTCGTTTGCTACACTCGATCCGGCAACGTTGACGATGAAAGAGTTCGACAGCTGGGCCGACTTGGACAACAGTAAGTATCATCGGTGCCGTTCGCAACAGTGTGCAGAAGTATTGTTCATGGCCTTATTTCCGTTACAGATATGTACTACCGTACGGTGTCCGCTGCTGGTGATGTGCCCGTGTTGCTTGGATTGGGCGGATGGACGGACTCCGTGGGCAACAAATACTCGGAGATGGTTGGATCTTCGGCCAACCGTAGGAACTTTATCACCAACGCCATTACTTTCCTGAAGAGGCATCGTTTCTCTGGACTGCACATGGACTGGAACTATCCGGTTTGTTGGCAGAGCGATTGCTCGAAGGGTTCCGACAGCGATAAGACCAATTTTAGCAGGTTGATGCAAGAATTGAAGATGGCGTTTGCTGCCGAAAACTTGCTGCTGAGTACCAGCATTTCGGGATACAAGGAAGTGTTGATGGTATCGTACGACATAGCGGAACTATCGAAGTACGTTGATTTTATGGCCATTATGAGCTACGACTACCATGGTTCGTGGGAAGAGCAAACCGGCCACGTGAGTCCGCTGTACGGTAGCGCCTCTGATAAGTACCCACAGTACAACACGGACTACACGATGCAGCTGCTGGTGAAGATGGGCGCCGACAAGAGCAAACTTATCGTGGGTGTACCATTTTACGGGCAAACGTTCACGCTGGCTCAAACTACTCGTGCTACACCAGGGGAAGGCAGTCCTACGATCGGACCCGGAACGGCCGGTGACGACACAAGGCAGCCGGGCATGCTGGCGTACTATGAAATTTGTCAGCGAGTTCGCAAACAAAAATGGAAGGTTGGTCGGGATTCGTCGATGAAATCGGGTCCGTACGCATCGAACGGTGATCAGTGGGTTGGCTACGATGATCCGATCTCGGTGACGGCAAAGGCACGGTACGTGATGAAGTCCGGATTTGGTGGAATTGCGGCGTGGACTGTTGATTTGGATGATTATCAGAATCGCTGCTGCGAGGAGCGATTCCCGGTGTTGAGAGCGATCAACAGAGCGCTAGGTCGACTGAATACACCAGCGCCCGTAGGGATGGACTGTACGCGTCCATCACAACCGGCTACGCCGAAACCGGCCGAGATGTCGTTTAGCCCTGATGGAGGTGTTCAAAGCACCACCCCGGCACACTCGCATACAACTTGGCCATCGTGGCAACCGGAGTCAACGTCTACGACACGACGGACTACAACTACAACGCCCACCACAACAAGTACTACTACTACCACAACAACCACTACAACCACTCCTAGACCTACTAGAAGAACAACCACTACCACCACCACTACCTACAGCCCGCCGACCACTACCGTTGGGACAACCATCCCCGTACCGGGTCTGGTAATGCCGGAGCTCAGCAACGCGGAAAGCTGCGAGGGCAATCAATACAAAGCCCACCCGACGAACTGCAATTCCTACTACCGGTGCGTCCTATCCGAATTCAAGCAGCAATTCTGTGCCGGTGGACTTCACTGGAATGATGCAGCGAAGCTGTGCGATTGGCCGGCATCCGCAAAGTGCGAGATGGATGCGGGAACTCCCGAGCAGACTACGCCGACGACCACAACACCGAGACCTACGCGAACATCATCGCGACGCACAACCACCAGGGCAACCACCACCACCACTACCGAAGAACCAACAACGGTTCGTCCAACCCGTCGAAAGACTACCGCCGCGCAAGCTCCAAATACTCCGAATCCTACGAGACCCACCAAGAAACCGGCCACGACCACCAAAAAGCCGGTCAGTAGTGCGGCAGAAACGTGCACGAACGGAGAATACTATCCACACAAGAGCTGCGATAGTTTCTACATCTGCGTTAACGATAAGAAGGTAGCGCAGCAGTGTGGGCCTGGTTTGTACTGGAGCCAAGCGGATACGAGTTGCGACTGGGAGGATAATGTAAATTGCGTCAGCAATGAGAAGTACTTCAGGTTGTTAACCACCTTCGGTGCGCTGAAGGCCCTCTCGGAGGACGATCCATGCGATGGCAACTCGCACGTACCGTTCCCGGGAGACTGTAACCAGTATCTGGTGTGCAACTGGGGTCGGCTGGAGTCGGCAAGCTGTGCCGATGGGTTGCACTGGAACCAGCAGCTGAAGATCTGCGATTGGCCGGCGAACGCCAAATGCGCCCAGACGGGTGGTGTCCCCGAGAGCACGGAAAACATTTCCGACGAAAATAACGCCTGGCAGGGTTCGAATCCGGACATCGATGGACCACAGTACGTTGTGTCGACGACGGAGAAACGAACCACTACGGTGCGGCCAACAATGACAACCGCTGCAGTTACACCACCGCCGGTGCTGGAACCACTATCCGGCTACTACAAGATGGTCTGCTACTTTACCAACTGGGCCTGGTACCGGAAGGGCTATGGAAAGTACACGCCGGATCACATTCGTACCGATTTGTGCACGCACATCGTGTACGGATTCGCCGTGCTGGACTACTCGACGCTCACGATCAAAACGCACGATTCGTGGGCGGACATCGACAACAAGTTCTACACCCGCGTGGTTGCCGCGAAGGAGAAGGGAGTGAAGGTGACGCTCGCCATTGGTGGCTGGAACGATTCGGCGGGTGATAAGTATAGCCGGTTGGTGCGTAGTGCCGCAGCAAGGGCGAAGTTTGTTGAGCACGTGATCGGCTTCCTGGAGAAGTATGGTTTCGATGGGTTGGATTTGGACTGGGAGTATCCGGTGTGTTGGCAGGTGGACTGTAAGAAAGGTTTCGCTGATGAGAAGGAAGGATTTACGGCGCTTGTCAGGGAACTGTCGGAAGCGTTCGCACCGCGTGGATGGCTGCTTTCGGCCGCCGTTTCGCCGAGTAAGACGGTTATAGACGCCGGGTACGATGTGGCCACTTTGGCGAAGTACTTCGACTGGATAGCGGTGATGACGTACGATTTCCATGGACAGTGGGATAAGCAGACCGGACATGTAGCGCCGCTGTATTATCATCCCGATGATGAGATTGATTTCTTCAACGCGGTAAGCAGTCGACTGATCGAAACATGTTTGTCAAGATTACTAATAGCGTGCATTGAAACCGACAGAACTACTCAATCAACTATTGGATCGAAAAGGGGGCTCCTTCTAGGAAGCTGGTCATGGGAATGCCACTGTACGGACAATCCTTCCAGCTGGCAGATACGAAGAAAAATGGACTAAATGCAAAGGCCCCGGGCGCGGGTCAGGCGGGAGAGTTTACCAAGGCTGCTGGATTCCTAGCGTATTACGAAGTGAATTAAAAAAAAATTGGTACGAATGGGGTTTGATGCTAATCCAGTCCGCTGTCTTTCTAGATTTGTGATCGTATTCAGAACAAAGGTTGGACGGTAGTGCAAGATGACCTACAGCGAATGGGACCGTATGCGTACAAGGGCAATCAGTGGGTATCTTTCGACGATAAGGAATCCTTGCTCCGAAAGGTTCAATACATACGCGCCATGGACTTAGGGGGCGGCATGATTTGGGCACTGGATTTGGACGATTTCAAGGATCGCTGTGGGCAAGGAAGCCATCCCTTGCTAACGGCAATTAGAGAGGGTTTGCGTGATGCGCCCAACGGTTCCGATGTGCTTCGTGAGTACTCTAACCGGTGCAGTGTATAAAACACAAATCTTATTGTTTGTTATATTTTGTAACAGCATCCATCGTACCCGACTCGGCAATGAATGAGCACGTTAGTTCTACCGCACCGCCCAGCAGTGTAAATTCTTCCCCTGAAAAGCAGCAACCAGCAGTCGGTACGGACAGCACGGAAGTGGAGGAAAACTTTATCGATGCCGATGAGTACAAAGTCGTTTGCTACTTCACCAACTGGGCTTGGTATCGGCAGGGCAATGGAAAGTTTCTGCCCGAGGATATCGATGCCGACCTGTGCACACACATCGTGTACGGATTTGCGGTGCTGGATCGCGAAGCTTTAACGATCAAGCCGCACGACTCGTGGGCCGATATTGATAATCGATTCTATGAGCGGGTGGTGGAGCTTAAGAAGAAAGGAAAGAAGGTGACGGTTGCGATCGGTGGGTGGAATGATTCGGCTGGTGATAAGTACAGTCGTTTGGTACGCAGTTCCGCTGCCCGTAAGCGCTTCATCGATAACGTGATGAAATTTATCGAGAAGTATAACTTCGACGGATTGGACTTGGATTGGGAGTACCCCGTGTGCTGGCAGGTGGACTGCAAGAAGGGTTACGCTGACGAAAAGGAAGGATTCGCCAGCCTCGTGGTTGAGCTGTCCACAGCGTTTAAACCATACGGATACCTGCTATCATCGGCCGTGTCCCCGAGCAAGAAGGTTATAGATGCCGGTTATGATGTACGCACTTTGTCCGACTACATGGACTGGATAGCGGTCATGACGTACGATTATCACGGTCAGTGGGACAAAAAAACAGGCCATGTTGCACCGATGTATGAACATCCGGACGATGCTGATAAGACGTTCAATGCAAACTTTACCATCCACTACTGGATTGAGCAAGGTGCGGATCCTCGAAAGCTGGTGATGGGAATGCCGATGTATGGGCAGTCGTTTTCGCTGGCGGACAATAACAATAATGGATTAAACGCCAACACGTACGGTGGTGGAGAGGCCGGAGATCAAACTAGAGCGAGAGGATTTTTGTCGTATTACGAGGTAAGTTACATGAGCTGACTTCATCGACCGACCAACCTAACGCAGTTTCGTTTACAGATTTGTTCCAACATACAGAAGAAAAACTGGAATGTGGTACGCGACCGAAAAGGACGCATGGGTCCTTATGCGTATAAGGGCGACCAGTGGGTTTCATTCGACGATCAGTACATGATCCGTCACAAAAGTGAATTCGTGAAGGCAATGGGACTGGGTGGAGCTATGATTTGGGCGTTGGATTTGGACGATTTCCGGAACCTTTGTGGATGCGAGGAGTATCCGCTGCTGCGCACAATTAATCGTGTGTTGCGAAACTATCCGGGCCCAGGACCGAAATGCATATTGGGCTCTGGCAAACCATCACAACCCTCAAGCGAACGTCCAACGACAGCTATGACTACTACCAGCACTACTACTACTACCAGGAGAACAACGGAGCGACCCACAACTGCTTACACTACTGCCACTAGAAGAACTACTTCCACGACGCCCAGAGCTGGATCGACTACGAGGAAAACGACGAGAGCACCGACAGGAACAACTACTACCAGGAGAACGACAACCCCGTTCATTGATGATCTGGTATCGAATAGTGATTGTGATGGACGTTTGTTCGTGCCTCACGAGTCGGATTGTTCCAAATACTACATTTGTCAGCATGGCAAGCGTTACGAGCAGAGGTAAGAGGTTGCGACTGTATTTTGGGAAACACGACACTTTTATTCATTTAACTGTTATGTTTTTTCTTCACAGATGTCCTACTAACACGCTTTGGAACAACGGCTATTGTGATTGGGAAGAGAACACTAATTGCAAAAACAAACAACGCCCGGTAACATCAACCGCAGCTACAACGGACGATGGTGGTTGGACATCTTCCACAAGCCGTCCATCTACTACAACTCGCCGTACGATGGTAACCACTACTCGTCGTACTACAGAAAGACCTACCACAACTGCAATGACCACAACGGTTAAACCTACGCCACCACCAAGTAATGAAGTTGGTCCCGGAAATGGTGACTACAAGGTAGTTTGCTATTTCACAAACTGGGCATGGTATCGACAAGGCGACGGAAAGTACACTCCGGACGACATCGACAGCACACTGTGCACTCACATTGTGTACGGATTTGCGGTGCTCGATCGGGAAACACTGACGATCAAAACGCACGATTCCTGGGCCGATATTGACAATCGGTTCTACGAACGCGTCGTGGAGCAGAAACGCAAGGGAGCGAAGGTGACGTTGGCCCTCGGCGGCTGGAACGATTCGCTCGGAGATAAGTACAGCAAATTGGTGCGTGATGCAACAGCCCGGGCACGATTCGTTAAGCATGCCGTAGAGTTCATCGAAAAGTATGATTTCGATGGGTTGGATCTTGACTGGGAGTATCCGGTTTGCTGGCAGGTCGATTGCCAGAAGGGATACCCGGATGAGAAGGAAGGCTTTGCAAAGCTGGTACAGGAGTTGGCTGTGGCGTTCCGACCCAGAAGTTGGCTCCTTTCGGCAGCCGTGTCGCCCAGCAAGATGGTGATAGACGCCGGCTACGATGTGCCCGTGTTGGCCGAATACTTTGACTGGATTGCGGTCATGACCTACGATTTCCACGGTAACTGGGACAAACAAACGGGTCATGTTGCACCGTTGTACTACTACCCGGGCGATAAGTACGACTATTTTAATGCCAATTTCTCCATCAACTACTGGATCGAAAAGGGAGCACCGTCCAGAAAGCTGGTCATGGGTATGCCACTGTACGGGCAATCATTTTCGCTTGCCGATGCCCGTCGGAATGGACTGAACGAAAAGTCCTACGGACCGGGTGAGGCCGGAGAATTCACCAGAGCAGGCGGTTTCCTTTCGTTCTATGAAATATGCGACAAAGTCAACCGCCACGGGTGGTCTGTGCAGAGGGATCCAGAGGGCAGAATTGGGCCATATGCGCACAGCGGCAATCAGTGGGTGTCGTACGATGATGTGGACGAAATACGAAGAAAATCTCAGTTTGTAAAACAAATGAATTTGGGAGGTGGCATGGTATGGGCTCTGGATTTGGACGATTTCAGAGGAAAGTGTGGATGTGGAACACATCCCCTGTTACGGACCATGAACTTGGAGCTTGGACGAATTAACACACAAGCACCAGAAAATTGTACCTAGTTATTGTGAACTTTAATCTCCTAATGTAACTTACTAAAGGTAGCCATGTGAGATATAATTTTTCGAGAGAATAAATATAATTCAGTGCAAAAATGTACAAAAATACGGAACATCTACTCGTAATTCTTAATATGGCGATCGAAATGATTCGAAAAAGGAAATTTTAAAATTATTCTCCCAACGAACAGTTCGCAGTAGATAAATTGGGTAAAAACTACCATTTTCAAGCATCGTAGAACAGACCTTTGTACACACCAATCTCAAGAATTACATACCGTGTATATAAACACATTTAAATTTGAATTATATGCAAAAACCCTTTTGACAAATTATGCTCGACTATGCCAGTTGAGGTTTACATCACAACTGCTCGAAAAAATCTGCGTTCTCACTCAATCTTGACACGAACCATTCAGTTCGCAAAATTTCCTATCCAATCAATTTTTTAAATTTAATTTAGTTCTAGTTCTTTGATAAACATAAATTTGTTAATTCCGTCAATAGAGACAATCAATCGTTGTAAAGCATCTCAAGTCACCAAATTGAGGCTTAATAAGCTAAGCAATGTCTAAGCGATACTGCTCGAAATCACTCAGCGATATTTGCTGTTAAATTCCATATAAAAATTGAACAGCACGGAACAATGACTCCAGCCTTAAGGAATATCACTTTTACCTTTTTATGTTCGGCAGTTTTTAAAATAAGCTTTTCAATGTAAGCTAATTATCACTAACAAGTATCACTATCCTAACAGCTAATTTTCACAAGTGGGCGCAATTGTTTCCACCTTTTAGATATACTGAATATATAATGTATTTTGGTTGCTTGGGTACTCAGACCTTTAGCGTATTTTTGATTATTGGGTAGTCACAATAAGTAAATTCACTGATCATACAATTCATATTTTCCCGGACAGTAGCAAATTTTTCATTATGATGATTTTATATATTGTCTATAAATTGAATTTCTTTTCATGGCAAAAGACTGTACGCCAAATATTGGACCATTTCCTAAAACATAAATGTCAGTGCTAACAAATGGATCAGCGCATAAAATGAAGCTAGTTTGATATTGGCATAACACTGTTTCAGCAATCGGGATTCACAGGGTATGAATTCGTTTTCAACTTTCGAACTATATATAATAAACAAACAAAATTGTTTTTTTCGGCAAAACATTGCAGATTGGAATTATTGTTGTTCATCTAACAGTTTTTCTCTGCATCCTAATCGTGTGTGTGTGTGGGTGGGAAATTCCACCCTCGAGATCGTGAAAAAGGCGCGAGAGAAAAACACGTTTAGCGAGAGTAGAATAGTTATCCTCCTGTCGAATGCAGGAAATCAGGCTTCAGGAATCCAGTTCACTGTTGACGCTCGGTCGCGTTACTTGTTCGCCACTATCGAAATCCGGGAACCAACAAAGCGAGCAGATAACGGTGATACTATTGTGAAAAACGAATTTCCTCTCAACCTCAACCCAAACTAGCGCTCCGAGGGAAGTCTTCTCAGCATTCGCTAGGGCTGTGAAACCCAAATCATTGCAGTGCCATACCGATGAGTGTGAATGTGTCGTGTTTTGTGCGTGGAGCCAGCAGCATGATGTCACAGTGTGCGAAATGTTTTCCGACTCCTCCGCGGATGCCACGGATTAGTCACCGGATACGTGGAGGAATGGATGCCTGTGCTTCGTCGTACAGTGCGGTCACCCAACGCCGCTGCTACTATTCGCAGCCAACGCGAATTGATGCGCAAAGCGGTTACCACCAGCACATCACGGCCACGGCCAGTGGCAGCTTCTTCCTGGGAAGAGTGTCCTCAAGGAGCTACACACAGGCAGCCTCTACCCTCACCAGGGAACAGTTGCACGATCTGGTGTACAGATTAAACGAAGATGAAAGGGAATTGCTCATGAACACTCTGAAGCAGTTCGAGTCCAACAAAGTGAAGGCAAAGTTTGAAGGTGAAATTTAACACTTCAGCTCTCCTGCAGTGTAGCAGTACTTGATACTTTTATTTTCTTGAATCTCGATGTACTCTCTATCTCTCCTATATCCCCGTTCTGTTCCCCCTTTTGCTAACAAATTAAAGGCGTGCAGCGGAATGGAAGCGAATGCCAGAATTTGCTTGTATCCTCGGCATCAAAAATAGAATCCCATATTCGTGGTCTATCGCGAAATGTAAACAAAACCTAGCTCAAATGCCATTCAGTTGTAACTGTTCACGCGGTTAAAACAGAAATGGATCTAACGTACGTGCCCGACTGCCTGCCTGCCTTTGGTATCTATGGTAGCACGAGAAAGCAATTCGCAACAAGCAACAAGTTCCGACATTCCCTTCTCGTTTCGCGATGTTCGCTTCTCACAGCACACTACGGTCGGGGCACTGCAGTGCAGATCGAAGAATGGATTACTGTTATGGGAATTATGATGGTAAAAGAAGCGCCGGAAGAAGTTAATCGAAGTTATTATACAACCATTCGTCAAACGGTCTGTAGTGCAGTGCTACCGGATCAAAATGATGTAATCAATCTGAAACGAGATAATACCCATCCCTCAATGTCAGTCAACAACACTTCACCTGCAAAATGATATAAAGAAAAACAGCCAGTACTACTGCTACAGCCAACACCTACTCACAGTCTACACCGTCCCTAATCTTGACCCCCTCATCTCGTTCACCGCACACGTTCTCTTATCAAAACTGTTCCGTAAATCGGACAGCGATTGTCTCTGCGGTAGTTGTGTTGCACGTATCCCGACCCGTTTCTTTTATCACGGGCGAATGTTATCTTCTTCTGTAGAATCTATTATATGCTGCAGCTCTCTATCCAGCACCCTGTCGCCTTGTACTCTCTTTCGCTCTTCTACTATCACCTCCAAGCGATATAGATGTGATTTTAATTTAGCTGTTATCTATCGATCGATGGTAATCGTGTTACGTGTATTATTTTTAGTTTTTGCTTTCGATTAGTTGTACAGTCTTGCTTTATTACGCGCGCACATAAGATGCCAGAAGGATGGGAGCAGCAGACATTTGCGTAGCCTTCAGAATTATGCAATGTGGCAAGGTGAAAAATGCAACACCAAAACTGTTCTGGCTGTGGAATTTTCGTCTTAATTTCGATTTTCTGTGTGTTTTCTGTGTAAATATGAATCACCGTTTTATTTCGGTTTATATCGATTTTACCACTTTTCATTACGTATTATAGACGGAATGTGCAATCGACGGAGATTTTTATTTTAGTTTATTTTTCAATTAAATTTAAATCAATAAATAAATACCGGCGCGAAAGGTGTGTAACATTTCCACGAAGAGTTTTCTCTCATGCTAGCCTTTTCGTGTTTTATATCCCCGTGAACGTAATGACAGTCACCACCACCAGCAAATAAATGGCATATTCAGCATTCCATGCAAGCCACTAATTGTCCATTCAAGAATTATAATACACCAGACAATCGCGCCACGGACGCCGGTTGCACAAAAACCCTCCCCCATTACTGTAGCGTGCAAAATCGTTGAAACAGGTGTAATGTTGTGATCACAATGGTTGTATTGCTGGTACGATATTCTTGCGGTGGCCAAGTGGTGGCCTTTGTGTAGCTTGTCCCTAGTCCCTTGACCGTCATTAGTTTGCTCCCGAGTCCCTGAGTACCACTAAAGCACGCTTCGTAACGACAGCGGTATGAGAAATGGCTGTTACTATATTCAAAATCCTACCCCTACAACATAGGGCAGTTGGCAGCAACCGTTTGGCGAAGTAGATTCGGTCGGCCAGCGAAGCTAAAACCTGTCCTGGGAGATGTAGATCCTACCGGTTCCTACTGCGCGGTGCCGGAAGATTGGCTGCAAAAGAAGTTCGGTATGCTTTGTGTATGTTATGTTTCTTTATTGGTTTGTGTTTGTCCTAGGTTATATTTAGAGCTAATGCGGCGAACGTTTCGCGGGATGGGCACAGCGCAAGGGCGCTAGTCGAGTGCTTAATTCATAACGTTGGCCATTTTTTGCTTGCTAACCACCTCCTACTAACCCGTAATGTTGCAGCGTGATTAACCTGTTGCGGTTGAGGGCTTATTTTTTGGTCTATTTTGTTAATGCTTAGTTGATTATTGCTGACAAATTATTCTCATTAAATTTATCCGTTTAGTAGGGTTAATATGATTCTTTAAAAAAAAAAAATGAAAAAGTCATTAACATAAAAAAATAAATTCAAAACATCATTACATTATTTATGGTATGGTTAAAATATTGAAATCCTTATATGGTTTTTGCTTTTGATGACTTTTGGTAGCTTACTTAAGTCGTTAGGATAAAGCCAAATTCCATTCACAATTTTTGATAACTAATCGTGTCACATAATTATGCCGAAGTGCCTTGTAACTTCCTGTACAAATTGGTTCTTTTCAAGCTTTTAATGTAAAACAACCAACACACAACGAGTATTTATTACAAATGATTAACTTTGTATTGTATTTTTTATCTGTTTAGCATGAAATAAAAATCTAATGTATCAATAAACAGATAAGATTTAATTGTAAAATGGTAAATCTATCGACAATCGGTTACACAATTTGTAAAAAAAATGTACTTGGTGTATCTATGATTGACTGCAGTATTGGAAAAAGTGTTTTTTTATCTTTTCCAGTAATGTTTTATTTATTTATAAAAAAAACTTACAAAACTCTAAAATTTTACCAAAAACCTTTACACCGTGACACGAATAGGGTGTAGATATACATACGTTTTCCATATTAATGTTCCCTTCTACTTGCATTATGTAGTCAGTTTCTTTTTATATCTTTTTTCCAATATGCCTAGATGCAAATTAAATCACTACGTATGGAAATGGTACATACATAAACGAGTTTTTTCGGTAGGTTTGAAGCGTGCTATATTTATGCCCGGTGTGCCAAAACACACTATATGTATGTTACGGTAGTGTCTATGTTGGGTAAGTGGGATAGAAGGCAGCGATACCTTGGCAAAAATGGACCCTTAGCTCCGGGTTGATGTCGGAGCACCCGGGAGCTAATTTCATGTTGCAACCCACTCGGTGTGATGTGTTCGTCGTGTAAATATTGATTTTGCATTATATTGACTGTTTTCGTTGTGCCCAACCGATCTGGGCCTAACCGGTAACATGTTAGGGCACACCAACACAAACGCTCGGTTCAAACTGCAACGATTTCATTCGTGTTATTACTAATTCAGGACGTCAGGCATACGTGATAATCTTGTTGCTAGTATCAAAATCTGGTAGCTTGTGAAATAGATTACAGAGCATTTGAACAGTGTTGTAGTTTAATAGAGTTCTAATATCAGTCAGGTTTTTAATGTATTTATTTGGAAAGGGTTTAATATAGTTTAAGCGTATGTGCATAATGTTAGCATGATTATGGGTCTGTTCGCAACAAGTACGTAACAGCAAAAGGACATTGATTCCACGTAGACGATCCCCTACAACGTACGCTAGGGTCGATGAATCTTGCTTAGGGGATAGTTTTACGTTAGACACGCGCTTACCAGGCATAATTATGTTAGCTTAATGTAGGGCCGTAGGCGACCGTAGCAGCAGGTGATGAGGTGCAAGATCTATTTATCTCCGACACGGGTCAGCATCCTTTCGTATACTAATCAACCCATTCTGCATTAATCATCGTAACGGTCCGTTTAGTCGTACGTGAGCGGTGTATGGATAGAAAGAATTAGAAGTAATTCTGCACCTCTCGTGAAATATTGATTGTCGTGTAGGACACAAACCATCTGCCGAAGATTGGTGGTATCGCCAAGCCAGCCAGCCTGTTGGGGTGGATAGGGAACGTTGAAAGATAACGTTACAGATTGACTCTCTTCCTATAATGTATTGATTGCATGACTGCCTCTTGGTGGCATGTGTTCGTTTATTTTGTGCCGTTCTTTTACTAAACCATCCCCCCGAGATAACAGAGAAGGTGGACAGTTTCGTGACAGAGTAACGTAATTTAGAAAAGGTCGATAGTGGATTGCTTCATAAATTGCGAAGACTCGTGCGTATGCGTTTAGTTTAGTAATGCAATGCTTGTGCTGACGTACGCCAACGACCGTGGTAGCTAGAAGAATCTTTCGAAATAAACGGAAATAAAATTAACTATAATGCTAACCTGGAATGTGCATGCTGCTCATCCTCTAATGATTCAAACGTAGTCTCGAGACCAGAGAATAAAAACACACTTAACGCAAAAGCTCCTCCGGCGGCGAAAACATGGCCGAAAACAACCCAACAACGTCTGGTCTCGAATGATTTAATTTCATGCTTTTCGTTTATCTTATGCTGCTGCTGCTGCTGCTGCTGCTGCTGTTACTGCTGCTGCTGCAGCGCACTACAACACTGGCCAAGTTTTTGATGTTAAATTATGCATGAAATGAATTTAATTCTGGTCTCTGTTTCTCTCTGTTTGTCCTAGCTTGAGAACATTTTCCCTTTTCTCTTTGCTCGTTTACCATGCTCTTCTAACACTCAATACTTGGTAAATCCTGTGTAGTGGAATTTTGTGTGTACAGTTAGAAAATGTTTAGAATGAATGCGAAATGGTGTGGGGTGCTTTACAAATGTTTATTGTTCCAAATTAATCGATACGATTTTTTCATATTTCCTCCGACAGCTGAAACCGTGCCAGTGCCACCCACTTCGGACCTCATGAAACGTAAGTATACACGTTTTCATCACGAATCTTTTCGCACGCCTTTGTGCAAAACTCCTGTTCTCCTTGTCCATCGTGTTGTGTTTAATGGAGGCGCATGGTAGCTCTCATCACTGGGAGGGTCTGAATAACGGAATACACATAATGTTCCACGGAAGCGGGCACTATAAACGACAAGTTTATGTATTTATAAATTGTCACTTACAGTTTCAACGCTACGTCGGCTGTAAAAAAGCGCACGAGCGCACACACAGATGGCAAATTTAATACGTTCTTAAAGAAGATAGACCTCATTCAGGTTGTTCGCTCGGTTTCTTTTCGCATGGAATGGAGCAATAATTGCTGTTTATTTTGCCTTTTCTTTTCCTACCCCGTAACGAATACGTTACTGTGACACCATAACTGCTCGTGCCATCTGTTTTTGCTGCCTCATACAAAAGAGCCTGCAGGCTCCTGATGGCATGCGACGGGAGAGCAAGAAATACAAAAGCTTTGAGATTTCATTCCGTACGTCCATCCGTTCCATCCTTGTCCATCCGTGTGCCGTTGCGGATTTTGTTTCCCTGACAGTTATTTCAGTTATAAAAATAACAACGTTTGTTTGAAACGGGACGGTTTTAACTCTCGGGAGAGGCAAATTAATGTGCGCGCAACAGTTGGAGTACTAGCGCGTATTGCTGCTGAAGGGAAAGTAGAATGGATCCTGGCAGACAAGAGCCCAGTATGTTGTGCTACCGAAACTAGAACGAAAACTAAGGCCAGCGGATGATTGATGCGGACTAAATCCTCTTAAACAACGCCTGACTGCGCCACAAAAGAACTTCCGCTCGTTCCGCGTGGTCGGGCAGAAGTCGCAGGTACACCTTCGCTCCTTAACCGGATTCTCAACTATCCCGGCTCGCACACGTCGCGTTCGTTTCTCCTTCCCCGCCCCGGTAGTTTGTCTATACCAATTTGCGGGTCGCACTGTCATGCTGTCAGTGCAGCATTTGTCGACCTCTGCGTGCATGTCAGCAGGAAAGCTTTTCATTTACACATCTGTGCCACAGTGGGATAGAGTGAGGAGCACTGACTTTGCGATTCTGGTTTTTCAATGTTGCATTATGAATCTTTTATGTTTATTTATACATAGCATATCATGAAAAGCAATAACAATATTTCCGAAATGTATGAATGTTTGTTACTCTACTGTTTTTACGTGATGAATAATAAATATTTCCAACTTGCATTACAATTTCAAATTCAATTTTTTTATTTCCTTATTTGACAACAATTTGTGCGACTATGAAAATTTACCCAAATTTGTATAATCGTTTGATGAAATAAATATATTTAAATGTCGCATTTTAAGGTTATGTAATGCAAATGCAATCTTTTACATGTCAGGTTTTAACCGACTTTAAAACGTCAATAATTCGTAAGAAACGGAAGAACTTGAACGGATATTATATGTACCTTATTTTTTTTTTAATTTTTATGAAAAAACAACTTTCGTAATATTCACTTAACCAGCAAATCTAAAAATATATTCAAGAGTTTCCAAAAAAAAACTTCATCATTTGAAGAAAACGCCCAAAAACGAACCGAAAAAATTAATAGTTTGAATGACCTTATCTACGTGTATAAATCCACGTTTGGTAACCTAGGATTTGTTGTAGAAAAACGAGCATTTTGTTATACATTGATCGGCCAAATCAGCTTTAATTTTCTAAGTTCAATTAAGAGAATCGTGTTGTACATTGAGGCAAAAATCTGATTAAATAGAAGCTTTGTTTCCTGAATCGATAAAACTCTCCTGCCATAGGTTTATTCATAGTCAATGTAATAATTTACTTATTCGTTCTTTTTGTTCCATCGATCATACTGCGATTACCCACTGTGCCGTAGTGAGCAGTCGTTTGATGCTTTCTTGCTCCGTTTTCCGTGGCATCCCGTCGTTCGTTCTTGAACAGTCTCTCCGAAAGCTCCGCTTCCACTTCAGCGCGTGAAAAATAAAAGAGTGATGATAGCGGGGTGTAGAAACGAAACAGTCCACCTCTCAACCGGTAGTCATCTGAAAGAATTGTTGATTCGCATGAGAGGGATATGGGTTGCACAAACGCGAGAACTTGTGTCCATGGCAGGCACTTGATGAATATTCCCTGCCAAGCACGAGCCCCAACCATGGGCGCATCATTCGCTTAAGCAAACGCTGGGGAATATACGGTTTACACTTCTCGGCACAATTTCTTTCGATGTTTGATTGAGCGATAAATGAATCATGTGCTAATTGAACCTCTGATTGAAAGTAAATATGACTCGCGTTAAAGCAGATCGTTTCAGTGATTTAAGTTGCACCCTTGCGTAGCGGTGTGAAGTATACTAAAACATCTGAGCTTAGGGGAGAATGTTGGGTTTCGGCAACTTTTGCTTCCACTTTGGCGCAACAATTTTACCATCAGCAGCAGAGCGTCACCCCGTATTATGCAACACAAATTGAGTTGTGTTGAAGCAACACTCTACAACTCCGTAACATTTTGGGGATTTATTTAGGATGTGTTTGTGTTTCTGGATCCTCGGGATACGAAAACGGAGTTACAATGATTCGGTTTGAGAAAGGTTAAAGCTAGGTACCTTACCCCGGAGGATTCCACCGGCTGCTATGGTATTAATGTGCTGTTGGCTGGAAATACACACATACAAGCGCCCACACCCAGAAACCCGAATAAAGGGCTCGCCAAGAGGAGAAAAACGTTAGCAGCTGTACGTGGTGGTTGCTTGGATGGATGTTTGGCGAAACTTTTTCCAACCCCTTCTCGGACGGACGAACGGACTGTGGACGGCCTGTGGAGAAGAACGTCTTCCACTTCGTCCCACACGCACGTCTGCATTATCCGGAAATCAGTCGACCCCGGTATCCATCATGATTTTGTCCCGGTTTTCTTTTGCCATCGCCACCGGGTAAGGTAATTTCCGGACGAAAAATAATCCAACCCCGACGCCTTTGTTGTTCAAATGCGCTTTCCGTTCTCACTCAAGCAAACGCATTAAGATAAATATCTTCTTTAAAGGCTACTAATGCTGCGGGAAGAATTACTGCTACAGTATAATGTGTGCGCTTATCGTAAAGAAGTGTTCTATGCGAGAGAAATATAAATTGTCCATAAATTTTCATTACGGAAAAGTGCGACCTAAACAAGGTGAAACTCGAATAGCCGTGGAATTCAAATCCGTTTCAAACCACCACCCAATTAGAGGTTTGATCCAATGCGCCGATTTCGGAGATGAACAAACGAGGATGCTTGTGAAACAGAAACATTTTTGCATTGTTCTTTTTCCTAATGAGATATCCTTCAAGCGTACTTTTGTGAGCTGGTGTTTCTCCCGTTTCCACGCGCACTCTCTCTCTCTCTCTCTCACTCTCGCTCTCTTTTTACCAAAGAAAACGCGCTGTTACCAACCGTTTAGTCCGTCGAAGCATTTCAAAGTTTTAATGACGTACATTAGAGCATCTTCGGTTGTGATTCGGGAACCAGCGAAAAAGGGTTACGAACGGAAATGGTATTGGTATGCAAATTAGTGACGTTACTCATTAATTGATTTAGTACCGAGCGACATTAACGCGTTTGCTACGCTGCGGTGGCCTATGACAAACGATCGGGTTTTCAAGTGGAAAGAGTAAAGTTATTCGTGTTTCGTAAGAACTGTACATTGGGACTGTAATTTTTGTTAACTGATGTTTCCGGTATCTGGGAAGCGTTTTTGAAGCAATTGCAATTCGTTTGCGTCGAGTTTAGATTCCGATCCCGTAGGTTACTTTAATTGATAATTTTGAATCGTTGTTGACATTTTTGTAGATTATTGTTTTACTTTATTTGAAACGAATGGTGTTTAATAAATATAATTGCTAGGAAATAAGATTGTTTATCTTCATTTTTCTTTGGTTTTTGTTTGGCTTGTTTTTTTTTATGAAAAAGTTATAACATCGTTTTCTTGAAATTGAAACAATTATAGTGCTTTATCATTTTTAAAAGTCGTCTGAGGGTATTGGGACTATAAGTTTTACTTTATTTTGCAAACATGATACAATTTAATTTGACCAATAATAAAGTTTGCAAATTATCCACAATGGAAAGAGTGCTAAAAGCGATAGGCATTCCGGAAAGCTTTTGTTTTTGGTCATCAACTTCCGCTTTATTCCACCCGTCTACAATTCACGGGACTTGATTCGCTCGAAGAACGTCGGCAATTCAGTCAGGCATTCTTCATTGGCTCTGTCCTGTTACATGAAGTTAGCGTTCCTCGCCTTGTTGCCTTTGTTAGCGAGTATGTTCTATCCAATGCTTTACATAGCTGCTTTCCTCTCCTGCTTTACATAACTGCTAATGGTTGGTAGACGCCGCAAGCAGTTTGAAAACAGTGATCCACTCCGAACATGCATTCGACTATTCAATGTTGTTGCCTGCCTTTTAAACTTCGCCGCCTCACTTGCATGATTTTGATCTTGACTACAACTATGCAGGTCTATCCTGCTACAAATTTGCTGCATCCTTATGCTATCCTTTTTTTCGAAATCAGCTTCCACTCTCTTGTTTTATTTTTTTTTTTGTTTTTTATAACATTTTATCAAACACAAACAAAAATTAAACAAAGTTGAAAGGTTACACCCCTGACGATACCATGTACATTTTTTTAACGAGGAAACGATGATACAGTACTACTAAACTACATAAAAATGGAGAATGACTAGAGACATTACAATATATCTAAAGCAGGTTACTAACCAAGCAAATTCAATATTAAAAAGAACGCCTTTTCTCTTTTAATAAAAATATGAAAATAACAATTATGGAGATATCATTAATCTTTGACGCTAATTTCGTAGTTCATGGTTGTATTGAAGTATAGAATTCTTGATTTGAATGGCGATGGAAATTAAATGCTTGATATATTAAGACAGGTTAAGAATTTAAAGGAATTTTAAGAATTTTTAAAATGTTATCTTAATCGAAAAGGTGTTATAACCAAAACTAAAACTAGCATTAAATGTATGGATATATTGTTTATTACTAATATTTTACTCAAATAAACAGTTTTATAAAAGGGAAATTCCTTCACGGTCAAATATATTCAAGTGGAGTGTTTTTCATCTTATTAAATACTTTGGCGAAAAGGTTGTGCTACAATATTCAAAACGATCCGTATTCATAGAAATTCGTTCCGTTGGAGTGGCCATATGTGTTAGCAAAACTGCTGAGAACGGTCATACGAAGAAGATCGTTTAATATAATCTTGGTTTCTTCTCTTAAATCATCTACCGATTGCCTTGGACTGCAGTATAAGGCAAGGCATGAATCAACGTCACTTCCATACAAATCAAGTTAAGTTGGTGCTCCATCAGGGCCGATGGCTAAAGTCTGTGGTTACTTATTTATTTATTTAAAGAAATTACGGCCTAGCCGCTCCCGTGGCTATTTCAACGGCGAAAAAAAGGTAAACATGCATAATTTCAGCAAAATGGTATAAATATATTGGCAGAAAGCTTCTCTGTTACTATGCAAGTATTCATATAATTACGAAAAATATATAAATAATTATCACAAATCTGCCCTTGTTATGGTATGATTTTGGCATTGCTTCGGGAGCCACAGGTTAATTGAGGCCGATAAAATTGTAATGAACCTAGTAAAACAGGGAACTAGATTACCTCTCGACACCGTTCAGCTCATTTATTGCCCAAATCGCGTCGCTCGTACCGACTGACAAGTAATTTATAGTTTGCAATTGTTTGTAATTACAGTCGGATTGGTCAACGCTCTGCCGTTCATCGGATTTGGCTTTTTGGACAACTTCACCATGATCATTGCGGTAAGCGAAAGCGGCGGAGGTTTGGTGTGCGCTTTTCCCGACAACACGTATCGAAGCGTAATGCCTAATGTGGCGGAACGTTTTTCTTAATTTTTTTTTTTTACTTTACTTCCCTTCTCCCGTTACGGTGATGTGCTGCTGTAGGGCGACTACATTGAACATACGCTCGGATTATTTATGTGCATATCGACGATGGCGGCAGCAGCGCTAGGGAATACCATCAGCGACGTAATCGGTATCGGGTCGGCATTTTACGTGGAAAAACTCGCCGAAATGAGCGGTGTAAAACCACCGAAGCTGTCGCCAATACAGCTGGAGATGAAAGCCAGCCGAAGGGCGGCCAACCTGGTAAGTAACTCGGGCGATAGATTGTGCGAAGATCGATGCTATTTTTCTGCCCCGCGTGTGCCCCGTTTCCTTTCCCATTCCTGCAAATTTCAATTCAATAGGAATGATTTATTGCACGAACCATTTTGCAATTCAGGAATGTCGAAATTTTAATTTCAAATTTATTGCCAACGCGCGCACATTTTCGTAAAGGTGTAACGAAGTGTTTCATTTGCTTTCACGAACGTTCTCCTGCTGTTAACATTTCGTGTTTTGTTTTTCTTTCTTCTCCCTTTTAATATACGCACACAAAAATGTACCCACTAGGGACGGGTGCTAGGTATTACGATCGGATGCCTGCTGGGAATGTGCCCTCTATTATTCATGAAGGAGGATAAGGAAAAGGAAAAAGACAAGGATAAGGCAGCAAAGGACACCGTGAACCAGCCCGCTAGTACGGAAGCGGTGGCTACCGCCAGCACCTCCTCTTGAATGTAAGGATACATTTCACGATGGAGCCAGTGCATGCAGTGGAAGTGTAACAAACACGCACATGTGTATGTGGTTTAGGTCAATTTGGGTTGCCCCATGCGTGCGACGAACCTCTACGAACCAGTCGGCTCCTCCACCCTGGTATAACACTAACGAAATCCAAAATTTAAATGACACCTTCTCACACCTTCTCCTCCCGACGTGGTTAATATTTTACGTTGATTGAGCGAAAACGACAGTAGGAATTTAGAATCACCACGAATCAGCAACCAACACAAACGCACACGAGCAACCCTAGTATATAAGCGCAAAAACCACCACCGCTCAACGTGTAACGCGAAGATAACGACTCTATTCCAGGAGCACGTGGATATACGGGACTATGTAAATATTATCGTCGATCATGGGGCTTCGATTCGAAAACGAGCCCAGTCAATCGTATCGTACGATTGGAACGTTCCGAACAGACCAGGCTCGCGAATGATTTATTGTTCCATTTCCTCGAGATGATTGAGTCCGTGATGAGCTATCGTAAGGGGAGAGTGGAAAGGTTTTTGAAGGTGGAGTTTGCACAGTATATTAGTTATTGATTGAGCCACGGTTGGCGCTACTGTTACTACTGCCACTATTAGAACACATTCTTTCTGCTATTTATTCATTGTTCTCTACTTGTAGCTTATTGATATGAAAACGATCTTTCAACGTTATGTGCGTTGCGTTATTCGCTTTTTGATGCTGACAATGCACAACGGCGTGCATGTGTCTAGTATATACTCGATACGATTGTTACCTTCTTCTAATAAAATGACTAGTATAACTGGTCGATTTAAGTAATAATTAGTTATTGCTGCAAACTATACAGCTTCCTGGTTGGCATTATCAAGTGAGTAAGAAATCTAAAAAAATTGCATTGCAACACTTATAAACACATAACGGTTATTCGAATTATGAATTCGTATTAATAGCATCCATTTCGGTACAAGCTGTAAGGGGAACTGAGCAGACGGTTATGTTCCATTTGCTGCTTGAAACTGTACTTTAATCCTTGCATTCTAAAACGTATGAAATTTTAAACACTTCTGACAAAACAAACCAGACGGTAACAGTAAGTAAAAGCGAAATGAAAGCAAGATTATTAGTGTCAGTAGAGTGTAGCGTAATGTTACCGTAGTAATTGGGTCCATTCGAAAACATAAAAGCAGGAAAAAATTATTAGATTAGAACTATTGTAATAATCGGTACAGCTTTCAGCAAATCCGAGACCAATTTCTCAACAACAACAACAAAAAAGGATGTATGCACTAACCAGATATTGTCGATGTTCGTTAATATAAAAATACAAAAAATGCTTACATATGTCTTCTCGTTATTACCGGTGAGCGGGGTCGATGGCAGAGTCATGATATTATGAATTGGTACCTCGTTAATTTCGCTAATACACCAACGAAACAAGCAATTAGCGCGATGAAACTAAGTCAACAAGTATGATTCGGAATGTGCATGTATGTGTGCTTTCGTTAGCAGTTGTTTTGCTGTGTCACACCTTGCGTGCAGTGAATTGACAAATCAATCGACCTCCAGCATGATCTGGTCGTGGGGTCAAGTACAACAAGATAAAGTATCTTCAGTTGGGTTTTTGTTTTTCCTTGCGAAGTGACACAACTTAAAGCGAAACTAAAGCGGTTCTTAAACGAGTTCTTCCACATTCCCTTTGAGCGTTGGGCCGCTGGGTCTATCGGTGCGTACGTAAAATCCCTCCATGTTACAGCACAATAATATTCTAAACTGAAATTTCTACTATTCTTAACCTACCCTGGCCTTACATTTTTACCAACAAACAACCGAGAGTGGAATGTGAACCGACAGCTTAGTAGATCATGATGTGCAACTATTTTTCTAAAATCCTTCCTCTCCCGGCGGTCCCTTTGACGAACCAGAATGTTAGTGGCAGAGAAGAGTCCACGCGTTACCTAATATGGTCAATTTTCTAGAAATCAAACACACCTGGATACTGTCCTACAATTGTCTTTCAACTAAAACTAATATTGTCGAATTAACGATAGGTACGAAGCGCGTAAGAAACACTATAAGAAAAAGTAGCACAATGCATTTAAATCAAATAACGAATTATTTAGCTATTCGGTAGTATACAATTCTACGTCCGATGACATATGCTGGTGTGCGAGAAATAGAGAGAGAGAGAGAAAGGGGAAGGGGAAGGGATATTGAGTGAGGAGAATTTAAAGCGAATAATGCTTGTGAAATGCTTTGTAGATCTTCCAAGTTAGTATTTTACTGAAACCGCGTTCAAAACACAACACTAAATGAAATAATGAAGCTCAAATCAAACACGGTTTACAACAGAAGACCGCGTAGAACATAGTTACTAATTCATTCGGGCGTAGCTCTCGAATGAAACTCACGAACCACATCATCACCAACACTATTCAATAAACGATGTAACGACGAACAGCAATAGAAATATAGGCTATGTGGAAAGAATGTGTACCAAATAAAGCATAATTCCCTATCTTATCTTAAGCAAAATGGATTCTTTGTTTTTCATTTCGAATGCTTTTGCGAATCCGTAAATGTGTAGAAGTATGTAAACATATTTTTTTCTAAAACTAACAGTCAACATAAAACAGGTTATTGTAGTCGTTTGTTCTATTATCGATCAATTTGTATGCATCAATTAACAATTTGTCTAGATTTTTTAGAACATCTCAGGAACCACTAAAAATCGAGGAAAACATAACTGTACAGTTAAATTATAGAAATTTGACTCATTGAAAATCAGCTGAAATAATTCGACTCGATTAAATTAAATGTTGTGACATAAATTGCTGTAATGGTGTCTACTCTGGGCCTAATCTTACCGATAAAGTCCTTTCCGAGTGGTTTCAAATACTATTAAATGCATTGATAGTCGAATATAACTCAAAATACTGTTATAGTTTTGTTTATTATGTACAATCTAAGATCGTTCTCGGCGTCACTCGTCTAGCTATAAACTGTATGAAACCAAACTTCCGTCTGACAATCTGGCTTTCATTAAATCAACGCTAGCCGAGATTAGCCCTATTTACATATTGTTCATGTCGCTGCAAGGGTTGAAGTTGAAATGATGTTTTAATATTGTAGCTTTAAGTTTTAAAAAATGGTATTTGATCTTCAGACTTGAAAAATTGTGCAAAATTGATTTGGCCGTGTTTTCTTTTCCTTTCGTATAACTTGTATTTTAGTTAGATCCTTTCGTATGTCTCCCACTAGATATGCCCTCAAATACACGCACATCAATTTAATATATCTTGCATACCTATTATTATTATACTTTGTATATAACACTGACTTTGAGCATTACATTTTTTGTATATGCTTTCTTTAAAACTGTCCAAAGATACTGAACATAATACGGTAATAAGGGTCAAGGATTTTATTTAAATTGCATACTGTATGCTAAATAATGCTTTTAAAAAAGGAATTAATGGTCAAAAACGGACAGTAAAATCGTGTATTAATTTTCATGTTCGGATAGGTACAAAATATTAATCGATGCATTGTAGATTCGAAAAATAACTTTATTGCAAAAGCTGATAACGGATTGGTATTGAAATAAGACACGTACAATATTATTAAATATAACAAATATAATTGTTAGGGAAAAAATGTTAATCTTAAGAGCGGGAATGAATCGAAACAAATCGAAAAAGGTACGTTAAAATTTCGCTTGCATGTTTTGTGTATGCTTTCTTTATACTGTTTAAAAAGGTATAAGTTAACTGTCTGATTTTCAGTTCCCTTAAACGAAACAATATCAGTTTATATGTGTTACTTACTGGAAACATTCGCGTAAGGTATGATTCGTTACAGAAATTTTAATATAGAACTGAACATATCATAGGTCCGCTTGTAATGCTTGTATATGCCGTCATAATTCTCCAGATCTCCTTTCTCCAAACACCATTTTTTGTTTTCAAGAAGTGGAATGAAATAATCATACGAACAATTTTGTGTGCCATCGTTGCTCAATCCATCGTATCGACCGTTGGTGTGCGTGTTTGATCCTCGTTCCAACTCGTAGTCATCCTCTTGCTCGGAGTGTTGAAGGAAATCAACTTGTTCGACGAAATTATTACCTCCGGTCGGGTCAAAAATAAAGCGTATATTGCGGTAACGGTAGGGTGAGAAAATTAAGGGATCCATTTTGTTTGTACTATGTCCATCGCTACAGTCAAGTAGCTCCCGTCGCAGCGATCCGGAAACGAATGCTAAGTCACAGTCTTTGAGGGTCGCATTCAATGCGTCGGTGATCAGGGAAACACCATCTGCAATGCAGTCTTCGAGAGAATTTGTTTCATCGATAGTGCCAGTATCATCGACTATCATATTATCTATGCTAGTTTGCGGTGCAGTTTGAGAAAGCGTACAGCGGGCGGAAACATTGCGGAGGTTCGACGAGGATCCGCGGTACAGAAGATTTCCCGGGAGATGTAGGTTACTAGCTAAGAGAAAGGCTCCAGCAATCGTCATTACGCTGGCAGTGTAGCTCACGGCAAGCACAGTGCTGTAGTGAATTAACTGTTTCGCCATCGCAAAAGATGGTAGAAAATTAATAAGCTCCGTGTAAGTCAGCCAGCCGCGCGTTAGACCTTGTTTTTTCGCTAACACTTTCTCTACTGATTTCAGTTTTTCAAAGAAATCGTGCTTGGAAACGTATGCATTCCAATTCTAAAAGAAAATTAAATTTAATGAGCATTTGACACATACGGAATTAGAATGTAAAACTTACTATCGCATCTAAGAATTCCAGTTCCAATGCCTTCATTTGATCGGGTGTCATCTTTCCATATTCAGCCCAGGCACTTAGATAGATGTCTTCATCGTAACCGCAGTAGAACTTTGTAGATACCATCTGAGAAACAGGAAAAAAAAAACAAAATTGATTTAATCACAGGAAATTTCACCAAAAAATGCAAGTAGCTTCCAAAAAGAGAAAATAATGAAAGCTTTTCATTCGGCGCGATGAAGCGTGAAACATTCGCAACCACACAATGAAGGGTTGAGCTGCGCTAATCACTCGATCGATCGCTTAGCGATGCGCTAGTTATCAGTCGAAGAGGTTTGCAGAGAGCACTTTACGGAACTATGCACTTACCATTGATACTATAAATAGTTCCGATGGTGTTATGCGCCGGACAAAGGTCGGATCGGTGGCGTTCAGGCGATCGAGATAGATCATAGCCAGAATGAGTGAACAGGGCGTCACGGATAGATTACCCACAGTCGCAAAGTTCAATCGATTGAGGGAATGACCGCGATGGGTCTCGGAAAACACATCGGCTGCGTAGTCCGCCAGCGGGCGACTTATTTTCGTACATCGCACTTTGGACGACCCGTAGTAGAGCGTTTTCTTTATACGATCAAGAAACTCTTCGTGATCGATCACCTGTGAAGTAAAAGGAAGAGGAAGCGTAAAGCACGCGCAAAACATGCCCATAATGGGGTACGTGACGGTGCGCCTACAGTATTGTTCTATGCGTCATACCTCGGTGTCGGTGATGTTGGGTTGTTCACATTCGATCATCGTACGTTTTGCGTTTCACTGTGCACAAACCATCGAATAGAATCCAAACTATTCCAGGCACTGCGAATTCACTAAATAAACAAGAAACGCTCCACACTTTTCGCAGCCGAGCACGAGCAGCGCACACACGAAAACAATAGCAGCGGTGGACTAGGCAATTTGACAGTTCCTCACCGTGGTGAGTATTTTGACAGCTGAATGCTCCCATGGTGGGTATTAATTTTTGTGATATAAGTCGTAATTGAAAAAATAAAAATAAAAAATAGTGTTTTTTGTTATTTTATGGTTATTATTTTTAACGAGAAAACGCTGTACAAACTCTACCATTATTGGTACGCTTAACCTATCATATTAACACGAAACCGTTTTTGAACGGGTCCGGCAATGGATCGAATCGATCCTGAACAATGTTTTAGGCAACGAACCCTGTACAGCAAACGTCAAACCATCCGACGATTAAAGCTGATTACGAAATTTTGTTTATGTTCTCGTGTCTGTTTATCATTCGGGAAAACAAAAATGAATAAACTAAAATTGTTTCTGCCTTTCGTATCTAGTGTGGTAAGTGCGCAACAATCGGTTCGGTGTTATGATAATTAATGAACGTTATTATTTTGTTAGCGAAATCTGCACACGACCAAGAAATCATTCCTGAACCTTGTCCCTATCGTAGTGGAACAAACTGGCCGAGGCGAAAGGGCGTACGATATATTTTCCCGGTTGTTAAAGGAGCGAATCATCTGCTTGATGGGACCAATTCACGATGATCTTAGCTCCTTGATTGTGGCACAGCTATTGTTTCTACAGTCCGAAAATGGCACAAAACCGATCCATATGTATATTAACTCTCCCGGAGGAAGCGTGACTGCCGGATTAGCCATTTACGACACAATGCAGTACGTGAAGCCACCGGTAGCAACTTGGTGTGTAGGGCAAGCTTGTTCCATGGGTTCTCTACTGCTGGCGGCAGGCGCACCTGGAATGCGCCATTCGCTACCAAACGCACGGATAATGATTCACCAACCATCGGGTGGTGCGCAAGGACAGGCTACGGACATTCAGATACAAGCGGAAGAAATTCTAAAGCTGAAGAAACAGTTGACGGAAATTTACGGTAAACATACAAAAACATCATTGGATGTGCTGTATTCGAAGATGGAGCGTGATACGTTCCTCAGTCCGGAGGAAGCTCAAACGTTGGGTATTATAGACACGGTGCTGGAACATCCACCATCGTCGACGGAGGTCACGTCGTAAAACACTGTGCTGAAATCATTGCATGAAGGTCGTGTTAATGTTAAAGTTAATGTTATTCGGACTGCAAGGCAATGAGCAAATGAAGACTAACAAATTAAATAAAGTTAGCAATTTCATTTATTTAATTTCCTGTTTTTTTTATATACATTCTGTCCGGTCCTGGTTCTCGTTCTGTTTTTTTTTTAATAAATTTTTGTTTTCTGAACCAAGATTATGCATGATTTTTTCCAATGAGATAAAATTAGAAAAAGTGTCTCTCTATGCATTGTAATTCAACACAAAAGTGAACTCCACTTTAAAATCTCGGATAAAATCAATGTTCTTCTATGCTGGTATATATAGAAAACGGTGTATTGACGCATGGCCTCCACAACATTAATTTCCGGTATAAGGTAATTAATTTAACATTATGCAATTTAGATGTGTGATACATACTACCTATATTGCTGCATGAAAAATGAAGTTAATGACTCGCGAAATTTAATTAGGCGATCTGATGTGATGTTCTATCAGTATTCAAAATACGACAGTCAATGCAAATAACTATTCAAACAAACTACTGGTTGAGATCAGTTCAAGTTTAACTTCGAAATATAACATGTCTTCTGCGGTTGTTTGGAGTGTGTTAGTATTTTCTATATTGATTTGTTGGCCATCAGCAAGCTATGCCATAGGAAGAGTAAGAATCATCTAAAAGTTTGTGTATTGCATGATTTCAGATCCTTTTCATTTGATAATTTTAGCGAAATAAAGTGCTTCTGATCGAAAAGGCAAAAACATGTCAAACAAACAAAACGGACACGTTTCTGATAAAGTTTACTGTTCCTCTAAACTTTACGTCCAGCAACAATGTGGTGCGTTTCTATGGGAACTTTTCTATTGTGGAACAGATTCGGCCACCGTTGGAGGTAAGATACATGCATGTAGCGAAACACGATCAGTACTTTTCATCGTACTTGTATCCTTAGCTTACGTTAGTAGCATATCGATGTACGATCGATTTGCAAAACTGTCAACGTTACAATGCCGTGCAGATTCCAAAAATTTGTTCATACCTTTCCGATACGAACTCGTTTTGGTCACCGTTTACCCGAAGCATTCAACCGCCAGTAAAATGCCCGATCCAACCGGTACGATACGAATGCTATCTCGAATGGGTTTAAACAGAAACTCAAGTATTGCTCGTTTGGGATTTCTTCGCAGGCAACATACGTTTTCAAGGACTCCGCATTTGATATGAGCTTTTTCACCAGTTTTCCGTTGGAAGGATACTCCTGGCAGGTGACTATGAAATTGTACTCCACCGCGTACACAGTGAAACGAGAGGTATTTTGTTTTGCGGCTCAAGCAACGTTAAAAAATATTCGAAAGCTTTGAACAAAAAATTAAGCTTCGACTGTGAATCACGAACATAGGAAAAAGGGATTGCAAAATACTTAAAATAAAGAAGGCATCTTTTGTTGAAACCATCTTTTCATTATTAGTGTAACTTTCCGTGTTGTGTGCTCTTTTCATTCTATCTAATCAACTTTCTTATACCAATATTGGTACAATATGTTACTAACATATGTTACTTCCGATTTAAATTTTTATTTAGTGTATTTAGTTACATGTACATATTTGCTACAGCTTTTGTACTTTATATTGATAATTTAAATAAAATTAGCCAGAGTTTTCTTAGTTTGTTTTGTTTTATTTGAGATGTTTTAGGTGTCTATGTTGGGTCTTATTTATATGGTATGACCCGTACCATGATCCCATTCGGATCGTTGCTCCCTAGCGAGGAGATCACCTGTAAAACAGCAGACATGTTTTTGGTTGTTGTGTCAAAGAAAGAGAGAGAGAGAGAGAGAGAGAAATAGAAAAAGAGAAAGAGAGTGCTTATTTTTTTGTTTTAGGGACCTGTTAATTATTACGAATAAAGGCGGGGTGTTTAAATAAAAACATCTCATTCTACATTTGCTACAAAGTTTACGAAACTTGTGATTTTCCATAAAGAACTGTAATTGTAGATGAATGTATTTTTTTAATTTAATTTGAATTTTAAAGCTCTGTTAATTGCTTTTAATATATTTTGTCTACATATTGGTTTTATTTCAATTTGTAGCATACTGCGAATTTTTTTTTTGTTTTCGTAAGAGGTATACTTCAGTACATTTCTTTATTGTCTCCCTGTTTATCCGGTAACTAATATATCCGGTACTTAATGGTTTTGTGTAAATGCCATTATCTCTCGTATTCAAGCATTAAAAATATTTTATGCTTACTATTTAAAACGGCATTTAAAAAACCCGTCCTATTCACATATTGTAATGACCTTTGAAAAGCGATAGTCATTGAATGGCATATTGTATCGTAATAATATAATATCCCTGTGATAAAGAAAAGTGGTCAAAGTATGTTACGTGCCGGTATATATAAATATTGAAATTGCGCTTCAAAACTAATTGCATGTTTTACAGAAGACGACAATATATCATGCTTGGTGTCATCAATGTGCTTTGATGGGATTTTGATACTTTTATGGACTTAAGTGACGAAGTTATAAAAATCTATACCAAAAAATAGTGAATGGTTTGGCAGATGTTTTAAATTTATGACTGGTTTTTTCATTTAATTTGTTTATCATTCCAATTATAATAAACCTACACCAAACTTAGACTAACTTACAGTCGCTTAGATAACGTACAAAACATCATTTTAACGTTTAAACAAAGAAAGACGCACGAGTCTAATAGCACGAGTAATAGCATCATCATCACTTCATGTTATATAATAATACACGTGTTACAATAATTGAGCTACTATCGATTTTCATTACAGTACACTCAATATTGCTTCCTTCGTGATGATTGAAAATGTTCTTCAGCTTTCTTCCAATAATTGGCTACCGAGGAGTACATTACAATCAAACCACGATGGTTTAGTTGGTTTTTTCTTGTAAGTCCACGAAATAACACTAGTTTTCGCTCGACCGGTATAAATATTCATGAAGAGAAAGGTTAAAGAGTTTTTCCATCCATGCGTACAATCATTTACTGTTACATAGGGTGGCTGAACTCTGGCCAGGGAAGGTGCGTGACAGGATTGCTCAATTCGCGTGTGTCGTCCTGCAAACGCATTTGGTCGAACATTTTTCCTAAAACGCACACTTGCACTCGAGCAAAAACCCGGTAGCCAGCCCTTATACAAAATATTGCATTAAGTATTCCACGCGCGGGGAACCTTTCCTTATCACCCTCCGCTTCCTCCTCCCTCCTTGAAGCCGAACGCACTGCCCCGGATCGTCTCTGGCCAGTGTGTGGCCAGTGTGCGGTGGAAAAAACTTGAAATGTGTTAATGAGCTTTTCATCCAATAATAATGATGACTTTTCCCACAGATCATTCAACGAAAATTCTGCCCAAAAGATAGCGTTCCACCGCGGTGCAACTGGCCGGGTCGGACGAGAGTGTTGCCCGTTGCACTGTTTTTCGGCATCGAAACGCAACGTTTAGGGCAACCACCGGTCACCCCACCGGCTCATACCTCCCACTGGGATTGGTGGTTTGGCGTGCGATCGAACGCTGGTGGAAAGCAGGGAAAGGCGAGAACGGCGAGAGACACCGGTCGGCGGCCGGTTCGCTTTGGTCACGTATTTTTGGGCCGGATGGCAAGAAGTACCAAAACCCCGCGTTCCGCCACCATCCACCCGAGGACGGGAGGCTTCGTATGTGCCAGGGCGAGTTCACAAATTGTACGCGATCACTCGAGCTGTTTTACACTTGTCCATTCTCTGTATATGGTTGTGGAACAGTCAGTTGGCGGCAGTTCGCGATGGTGAAACTTGTTGACGAAATTGGCCATTTCGAAGACAATTGAGATCATCGGGTTCGATGCATCCGTTGGGTGTGTCGGGGTGGGGATGCTTAGGGACACGACCTCCTCCTTTCGTAATTAAACGTGATACATTTATTTATTTTTCCAAAATGACACACGCTCATGGTGGGGCTCAATCGGGCACGAACCAATTTGGTTTGTGCTTACCGCCGCTCCGTCATGCTCATGTTCGCCAGCCTGTTTGGATGCTGGGACAGTCGAACCCATCAGGTCACTGGGACAGGGTTACTGTTCTGTTCATTTTAAATTGGCGACCTTTTTATTTTGTAACATTGCTTACTCGGAAAATAACGGCGTTCTTTAATCTGAATGATGAATTGAAAGATAGAAGTACGTAAGAAGTCGAGTAATTGCTCTATTTCTTATTTAATTAAACCTTTCAATTAATTAACTAATCATAATTGACACAATCATTTTACCAATCATTTCATTTTTCATCATTTCATAACATTACCTTATTTTCCGATAAGTGATATTTTGAAAAATGTAATTTTTTAAATTTGTTTAACGTCTTATTTGTTAATTTTCGATAATTTCCAACCAGTTTTGTCGAATTTATTTTTGTTTTCTAAATTCTGAGCTTAGATGGATGTATTGTGCATTGTGTAGTAATATCTTATTGTGAATCATACTTTATGTAAAATTTCCGAAGTTGTCATTGTGAACGAATCGTAAACATATGGGATATTCTTTTCGTTTCTTTTTTACAAAATTTGGTTGTTAGACATTAAATTATATACATATTAAAATCCTATTGAAAAATTATTAATTATGTCTAATAATTAAGAAAATGATAAGTTCAAATGCCATAGTTGGATGGGTAAACTGGTAGTAAATGGTTGTTAACGTTCATGCTTTCACTTACTTGAACGAGCTCACTTAATCGTACATGTATCAACGCAGCTTAAATGCATCTATTTTTAGCGTAAATAAACAGTGGATTAAAGAATGATTACACTGCATTTCTTGTACCATATCTTAAGACATACAGATCTTCGATTGTTTTCATATGATGTTCTACATATGACTTGTTTATAGTGTACATATGCTAAGTGTTGAATGGTTTTTGGTGAAAAAAAAAATGAGCAACATAAAATGTATGTATATAATTCTACAATTTCCAGCACTCGATCAACACAGATGCCCACGCGTAGCGTCAACCCTGTATTTTCATCGCTCACACTACGCGCCCCAAGTACACTTGCACCAGGTTCACCGCACAGCACAGAAAACGAACCGAAAAAGTAAGGAATAAAAATTAAAATTTTAAATTACGCCAAAGACTTTTTGTTGGTGCGTCAAACGCTTGTTCTCGGTAGTGGAGAAACATTCCGGGCGTTCCCGAGGGGGTCTGGGGTCGCAAAAGTGCAAACATACACATGCACGCGCGCACACACACACACACACACACAGTGAGTAGCGTTCCATTGGGTCATCTTGTCGGTCGCGATACGATGAAAGGATGATTGGTCGTCCTCACCGGTGGTTTGCGCGAGCGAGCAACTAGTGAAGCGATAGAGACAGAATGAAGAACGACAAAAACGGTCTCGCAATAACCCCGAGTGTTGACCTGGTCGGTGTTGCAACAATGCTGCTTCATGCAAGAAATGACGTTAGGTTGCGGTGCAGCGAATGAAAATTATTTAAATAAAATCTTACCCTAATTGCGTATGGCACGGATATTTTTAAACATAATGTTTTAACTGTTTGTATATATTTCATAATTTTCAACGTACAGTTCATGCAAAGTGAAGGCAGTATTTTTTGTCTGAAAATGCTTAAAATTAAATTTCTCAGCTCCCATTACAGATTCTAAGCGTCTCCTAACCAAGCCTCACAGTGCATCACACCAGCGGTGCATCACACCAGCACTCACATTCGCAGCTGTAGATAATTAAATAAAGTACATATGAATGCTTGTGCGTTGATCGTTCGGAATGGAATTGTAGAATGGCCCAGAGATGATGAATGTCGGTGCGTTTGCGGTGAACGTACGATCGTTCCTGCGATTCTGAGTTAAATGTTTGTTTTTTGTTCTCGCTGCTGCTGTTGTCGAATGTTTGGACATTGTGGCAGTTAAGACCAGTGGTTGAACCACACCGCCTGGCTCGATGGATATTCGCACGATAGTGCTCAAATGGAATGGTTAATGACATCCCCGAGTGCCCTCCCCTCCGGGCGTACGGTAGTACATCCGTGCATAAGTGTTTGTGGATAAATTGGGTTAGAGTTGATTGAATTTTATTGCGATCAGATGCAAACTAAAAGCTAAAAGGAAAAAAACAAAAGCCTACATCTTGCGATCTTTCCCACACGCGGGCCCTTTGCGGACCATTCGCGGAGGAGAAACGACGCTTTCGCGCGCCTTTAGAGCGCGCGTTGCTATGTTTTGTAATTAAATGCACCGGACCGGTGGGCCGGTGGTGTGAATGATCGTGAACGAACGTTAGCCGGTCCAATTCGATGCTGCAATTAAAATGCTGCCTTCGTTAATGTCGCCACTTTGCGCTCCACTGCGAACGTGCCCGCCGTTCATCATCTTTCTAGAAAGTTTTCCCTTTCGCGGTTTCCCTGCCTCAAATTCGCCACTGCATTTTGAGGGTTTTCTGAGAGCATTTGGTTTTCGTGACAAGATTCAACGATTCGATGCAGCGATCGGTGGTTTTAGGGGTGGCGTTATAACGCTGATAACACTGAACACCGCACCAACACGTCGCTTATTGTACGGTAGATAGTGGATTATCCGTTACGCTTATAAATCTGAGCACGAGTTTGGTAGAACAAAACAGTTGTCCGGGCGTTATTGAACTGTTTGCAGAGCAATGGATTCGGTCGTCTCGAAGGAACCGGGAAAGGAGAAGTTCGTTTACCATCTGGAAACGTGCTTCAATACTATCAACCATATGCTGATAGGATATGTGACGTTCTACCTGTCGTATTACTCGTACGCGCGTGGTTTTGGGAACCTGTTCACTTGGCACATATTTTTATGCTCGGTCGGAGTAAGTACGGTTTTGGAATCAAATGTTCACATAAGTAAGTTATGGTAAATTATAACACCTCCTGCCCACTCTACAGTATCAATTTTTTATGGCCGAATCACTTCTCACCCTTTACTCGGCCAACTCGTGGACGGATCGGTACTCGACGGTGACGAAACGTCGTCTACACTGGATACTGCAAGCGATCGGTTGTGTTGCGATCATCGTTGGCATTAGTTTGGAAATATACCTGAAAGAAGATGCCGGACGCAGCCATTTCCGCTCGGATCACGCCATCACGGGTAAGGAGTGCAAAAATGGTGCAAAATTAAAAGCATAGTTCGGTTAATCGCCCCTCACCGGTAGGTCTCGTTTCGTTGATCTTTATCGGGCTGTCTATTTTGAACGGAGTCGCCGCACTGTACACCGTCCAGATAAAGCACATCATCAAACCGATTTACGTGAAGATGTGCCACTACCTCACCGGCATCGTGGCCTTTGTCATCGGTACGTCAATTGATATAATCTTGCGCACGTTTTTCGGTAAGATAATCAGAGTATCAGGCACACTTACCTGCTGCTACCCTTGTTACAGGTGTCACATCCCTCGCCCTGGAATACTCACCGCGGATGGTATCGTTGCAGCACAAAAACATGCTTATCGCGTTCACCGCCATTACCACCGCCTTGACGCTCATCGGCGTATGCAAAACCATGCTCAACCAGTTTCGGAGCATGTGCAGAAAGGTGTGAATATGAAAGGAAACAAACGCAACACACCTTCACTCATTGTATGCATTAAAATTCATTTATTTGTCACGCCACATCCGGGAGCTCTTTACAATACAAACAAAAATGTTTAAAAATACATCACGGTGAGTGCAGTGCGTCATGCAGTCGGACGTGATAACTATCTCGTATTGTGCGTGTATGTGTGTATGTATTTCGGAGTGAGAGCTGGAATTCTAAGCCTGTGTTGTATCTTTAAATTGTGGAACGAGTTTGTTTAGTGAGAGAAACAATAAAATTAACCTTTAAAGAACATTCTGCTGATTGCACTGCTTTGCTGCGAGCAGTGTTTTTTTTTGCCAGAAAACATATTAAGCGCAGTGGGATTATGAGTCTTACGTATGTTATGTTAGTGTCGTATTTGTGTTCCAATATATATATGTTTAAAATTTTATCCACTTTCACTCATGCATGTTGTCAGTTGTCTTGTTCGCGTTTTAAAAGTAAATAATTAAATTTAGTTAAACATAAGAATCACAATTTCTTCGTTTAGATTTGTTTATTTGTTTTGTTTTTTTTCTACTTTTCTCGTTTGTTTTCCCTTCCTTTAGCTTCCACGTCCACGTTCTGTCCTCAATCACTCTAATCGCTTTCTTGACATAACTCGACTACCGTTTCATTCTATTAAGATTAAAATTTGGCCGAAAGTTTTTGTGTTTTGTTTTGCTCGCTTTTTCGCACGCGTCTCTACGTTTAAAAAAATTCCTCTACCTAAGCTTACGAACAACGTTAGATGTAAATAAAATCCGTTTTCGTACCACTTTTTCTCTCTCTCTCTCTCTCTCTCTCATTTCCTCTCTGTTCTCTTTGTTTTAAATAAATAGCGTCATGACGAAAAAAATAATAAATTTTGCGTTTGCACTTTACCTAATCTTTTCGAATTTAAAAATCACATTTTTTTCTCGCGTTTCATTCCACATGCATATGGTTGACACAATGGTTCGTAATTTTTGTTGTGTTGTTTTTGTTTCAGAGAAGAGTAAAGTAAAATAAATCCAGTTTGCAAATAGATCAGCGCTTCGGGAGGACAAATCGTTCGAAAAGTTTTAATGGAAATTTTAGCAATGTGTTGTTCTGCGTCCATGTTTTGCTGTTAGCCTTACTTTCCGTAAGAGCATCAATTCAACGTTATCCATACTGACACTATGTGATAGTGGTATCTGCTTATGTACAAGGGATTAAGGAATATTTTTAGAATTTGTCGTTGTGGCTGGATGTCACTAACGATATACGCGATAGATTAGATTAAGTAGTTCTAGCCAGAGTTAAACGATTTGTTACGAAAAGTTCTGTTGTAAAAGTTGCCGATGCGAATAGGATGCAAGAGTGGTGGTAGTAAGCTTTGAAATGTCATAAAATGTTGCTGAAATTAGTAACCTTAATAGCCAAGCACGATATGCGTTCAATACAGGCACCACAATTATTGCTTTACACGTAAACAGTGCCGTTCGAAACAATAAACGTAATCGATAGCAACAATAACAAATCGTCTATGCAGCACAGACGCGGCCAAATGGCACGGTCTCGTTACATACCGATCGTGTTGTTATTCATAATCATAAAAATAAACAAATGCCTAACAAAAAAAAAATAAAAGTTTTTAAAATTAGCTTGCTGCGTTTGAAGCGATCAGGCCGGTATGAGCGGGGTTGGATCAGTGCGACGGGGCTTGTGCTGGCCGTACGAACAGCTTCAACTGTTGATGGTACTGCCACCGGTCAGCTGATTGTGCGCCATTTGCAGGATGTCTTTCTTCTCCTTTGGGAACCGCAGTTCCCGTCCCGCCAAACGGGCAGTCTCTAGTTCTCTCTCGGCTATAGCGAGCTCCCGGCTAAGCAGCCCCGGGTTCTCGTGCTCCCGCTCAATCCAGTCGAGCGCCATCTGCTGACGCATCTCGTCGTCCAGAGATCGGTTGGAGTAGTGCGCGACCACCTCCTGTCGCGAGCACTGCCGTTCGCGCATCGCCTTCAGCGAACCGTTCCAGTGCAGTAGCTGGAACACGGTCATCAGCTCCTGGAACTCGAGCATCGTACGACCCTTGTTAGTTTCCAGCATAAATCTGCGGAAAACATGAGCACACGCAGCGTCGCGATTAGGTTGGAGTCACTTTGTTTTAGAAGATGAATGGATGCTTACCTGAACGCTCCTATGCCGGTGTCCGGACCGTCGTCCTCTTGGTTCTGGTCCCCTTTGAAGGATGCACGTGCCTCGGTGACAGCTTTTTCGATGAAATCATCGCTGATGCGCCGGGAAGGGTGTTCGTTGAATACCGAGTTCATTAAAGCTATCTTCGCGGAGCTTCGCCGGGCTTCTGCTTTCGTTGGGCAATTCTGAATGCGATCACAAATACCAGGTAGACTTTGTTAGCAAAATCTCAAATAAAACATTCTCAAAACATTGATCCTCTATTTTTTCTATTTACTTTTTTCAAATAAAGTATCTTTTCTCCAGTATCCACTAGACATGTTTGCATTTATTTGGAAATGCCATTATGATATTTTTAATTCTTTTTCGGTTTAAATAAAAGTCTAATCTTTGCTAGTCTTTGCGTTTAACAGAATTTGATGTTCTTATCAATTCATCAACCTTGAAATTACAATTTAAATGCATTAAAGTGTTTTCCTATTTTCTAAAGCTTCTAAACCTTCTGGTTTCTAAACATGTGTTAGTGAAACACTCTACACTATCCAGAAGAGATATTTAAGAGTCCCACTATTTAGGCTACGCTAGTCTTCTAGTACTCCGGACTACGGCTCAAAATTTACTTCAAAATTCAACTTTTATTCTGCCTTCTACACTCCATCGGTTTGACCCTCAATCAATCGAGCATAGCTGCAAGAGAGCTTGATGTGATTTTGTATACGAGCTTCATAGAAGCTAACAAGATCTATCTTTTTTTGTAAAATCTATGAATGCGTAAGTGAGCATTTGCGCACTCGTTTTAAGCTTATTACGGTGCTCGAGAGTTTTTTATGAGTTTGATGAGCAACTCTTATTATTGGTATTATTATTTTCGACTATTTTTTTAGAACCTACAGGATTAGATATTCTTAGTTTTTTGTAAGATATATTTGTATGTAAGATTTGTTAGCTACATGAACTATGTTTACAAACAAACCAATAAAAAATTGACGACAAGAGTCTCCATTGAACATCATATTTAAAAGAAAACAATTTTTAGGTCTCTAGTTGAAAAAAAAAACAGCTTGCTAGCTCTTAAACTGATTTGTAATCTAGCTTGGCTTATTGCAAATGAAAATTCATTAGCTTGCAAAATATATTAGAACTATCATTCAATGACTCCAAGTACTGTCTTAAATAACAAAATGGCGAAATAACTGTTAAACAATGAACTATTGATAGCGTATAGAATTGAAAACGAACAACACGTGGTAGTTTTATAACGATCTTTATCTTCCATCCTTACAAAATATTGATGATTATTTTTTTATTTTATTCAATTTATTGGAAAGCATTTATTGTAGAAATGTTTGTCATTAAATTAGTGAAGAAGTTATTTATGTGTGTAATTTAATACAAAAATCTATCTTAGTTATTACAAGTGGGAAGGGGCAGTCTCTAAGTCACTCATGTATAAAAAATTTTAATATTAACTTTTACTGTTTAAATTCAATTTTAGAATTCTGAATTTTATGAAAAAAAGATAGCTAAATATGTGTTTATAGTAAGCATACAATAAATTTCAAAAGAATAATCAATAAAACTGACCAAACTGAATGTAATTGAATTGGGTGTAGCGGCCATAATTGAATTGAACTTCGGTTACCTGAAAACTTCCAAAACAGCTTCCACCAGGCAGGGTGACATAGCAAACGTACGGTTGGCTGGTAGACGGAATCGATTCGTATATCACTAGAGCACCATTTTTAAGATCCGCTCCACGAGCTGCCTTCATTTGCCAAAACTCTTGCAGTGCTTCAACAACGTTCACTGAAATTAGACGAACGGAATTTAGAATTAGCTTATTTGTTGACAATTTGAAATTAAATTTGTGAAAAAATATGTATGTTGATATAACCGAAAAGATAGTGGCAGAGTGAGAACGTTCTGCCCGAGCTTACCGCCATAGTCCCCGTCATCGTACAGTGCTGGAATGTGCGGAATGGACCAGATCGGTTCTTCCGGGTAGACCATCATTTTTGTAGCGGATGCAAATAGGCTCCAATTTATTTGAATCGAAACTAAACACACAAACCGGACTGGGTGGGTAGACAAAAATGCGAGTAACGTTTAGCGTACTGTTTCTGTCTCGCCTTGTGGTGTTTGTGCCACTTTGCCGAGTGTTTATTTCGCTGCTACCTACAGTCCACTGCACCGCGACGCAACGTGGTTCCGGCGTGCTTTAACGCGCTTACACTGTCTGAATGTTTGCCTTATTCGTTCATTCAGAAGATGAACATCTTCCGGGATCAACATCACACAACGTGTCTCAGCTCAGCACGAGAGAGTCAGTTTTTGTTTTACGATAGTTCAGTAGCTACACTGGTTATCTGTTCCACAGACGGACACACGGTATGGTTACGCACGTTAAATATTGGAAACACATTTATGCTGCAAATGGAACGATTTCAAATACACACAATTATTAGTTTTCACCCATGGTTTTCCATACGTCCGGTGCTTGCTGACTGGCTCTGTGGTTGCTTTCTATCTCAACGCCAAGAACCCTGCCGCTTGAAGCCGTTCCTATAAAAGCATCACGAGTGTTGTTGTTTCAGAAGGAAGAGAGGAATTATCCTCTTGGCACTTGAGTGGGTACCTAATTACGGTACGCAAGTGCCCGAACGATTCATTCGCTTCCGGTGTTTACTTTAAGCATTTTACATTGTTTTTCTTGTGATTGTTGTTCTTCGGCATCGCTCCTGCTGCGCCGTTTGCGGCGGAGCTGCCCGTTCCGCGTCAAATCAATCATGATGATTGTATTATGGTTCAATCAAGCGGGAGCGTCATAAAAATTCTCCCATTTGCCGAGCGATAGCAATCGTTGTGTCCTTCTGTTACAGTTTCGAGGAAAGCATCGAAGCGCTGTCGATACTTAAACGAGCTAACTCGAGCCCGAGGTGTTACACAATATCCAGGGAGTCGGAGGGAAATGAACGTGTCCCCTTGCAGGCCCCACACCCGCCACATTGAAGGTGAATTAAAAGAACCCATAACGTTAGACTACCACGCGCAAAGAAACAAAGCGTACGAATCGTAGCTGAAATGCACAGATAAAAGCCTGTTCAATCAAGTCGGAATATTTTATTGCCTTCGAAGCTTTATTTGCTCTCCGCTTTGGCTTCCAGGGTTTCGCTCGACCATCCCGTGGGATTTCGAGCCGGACGTCGAACTGTTGGTAACGGGCAAATCCACCACTGCAGTAGGATCGAAAAGCGAACAGCCACCAAGCGCGTGTGAGAGTAAGAAAGAGCGAGGGAGAGAAGGAGAGAGAGAGGGGAGAAAGATCACGTGAGAGAGCGGGCGAGACGAGATGAATATTAATTTCCTCCTAAAGTCGTAACAAATTCTGATGAAGTCAGTACGCTTCCAACCGGACGGGAACGGTACATGGAAAGCAAAAACAGACGAGCACCGAAAAAGAGAAAGGAAGGGACAGATCGACGAGGGAGGGATAGAGCGGCACGGACGGGTGAAGCGAAGCCAAACCGGCCCAAGAACCCGGTGAGGAAATAAAAACATTAGAGGTAATTATTATTGTTTAATCAAGAGATGTGTTTTTAGTGCGACAGAAGTTGATCAATCTTTTTATCGCTCTATACTTCGGGCAGTCGCACAGTGCTTGCGTCGGTGCCGGGGGATGAGTTATTGAGGTTAGCGAGCGACGACGGGGCTACGATTTTTGGGGTTTGACCGAATTAACTCGGAGAGTGTGTGGGCAATCCCGTGAAACCCGCCCGTGCTTGGTGGTGTGTGTGTGTGTGTGCAGGCGTTTGTGTGATTTCTCAGGGTAGATGATTGGAAATCACCGCGTTGGGCTGAAAGGGTATCGATACAATCAGCGCGTACTGCGCTGTAAACAAAGAACTTGCGCGAGCGACAAATAAGCGACGAACCCGAAAAATTTGTCATGCTCACATGGGAATCGTTTGCGTTGTCCGCGGGGTGAGCAAATTGATTAGAAAATAGCTTTCCCGAGAGGAAAGCTATACTACCTGCGCGGTTCTGCCATGCGACTAATTGAATTATATATATATCGGAAGGGTATTTACATAAATTAAATTCGCAAAAGAAAGAAATCTCCCTTGGCTGGTTCGTGAGACTGGTGCGTTTGTCGTGTCCTCACTGCTTTCATATTTTCAGTTCAGTTCATTCTTTCACCATTCCCTATCTCTTTCTCCTCTTCCTTCCAGAAGCACACACTAATTCTCGATCTCTTTCTTACAAACGCAGGCGCCTGTCCCACTCCATCTGTCACATTGTACTATTTTCTTTTCGCCGTTCGTTTCTTCCCCCGGTTGTTCCGCTCGCTTGGATGCTGCGATTGCAAAAAAAAACAACACACACACACACACACACAACACACGGGCGTCTTGCCGTACCATGTTCGCGAAAGAGGCCGTAAAAATGGAACGGTTAAAAATGTGAATCAGCAACCGAGCAGAGGCTGATGCAGAGAAGAACTCCACTCTCTTCGGGAGATTTCGCGAACGGTTTCGCGGCACGGCTCTCCACCGGGATCCAGCCAAGGCATCCGTATGAGTATGTGTATGTGTGTGCATGTGGGCGAACGATTCGCGACCGTGTATGTTGCTGCTGAGGTTTCCTTCACACGCTCAGCCCAGTTTCATGTGCAGCAGCTTCCCCCTTCTCAGGTCGCTGCGTGTATGTATTACTTGCAGGTGGGTTAGTGAGTGTGCAGAGGGAAATTTTATTTCCATGCAGATGGTCACTTTATTTTTATTGAATTCTTCTCTCTCGCTTCGCACCGCCGCTAGCCAGCCCGGGCACATACTACTGTCGCAGGGCCAGTTTTTTTTTTAAATTTATTTGCAAGTATTAACTGCTTTGCATAAGTGTTGTACATCGTGTGGAGAACGGGGAAGAGTTTGATGTGTGGGGTCCTGGTGGAGCAGAACCAGGGCCAGTATGAGCGTGTACGACAGAGAGGTAAACTGCAGGCGAACGAACCGTGCGACGAAAAAAAGTCCCCGAGTCGCTGTGTTTATAAAGTATGCTGGTACTCGCTTGTTTTCTTCTTTTCTTACACACCACTTGGCACAGCCATCTGATAGGGTTTTTTTTTGTACGGACTTACAATGTCCGGTTTTTGGTGATGCATACATTAATTTTTGCTGGACGGTGAAGATCAATCAGTTTCAGAGTTGGTTTCACACATCGGGAGTCTGTAACAATATTCAAACTATTTTTTCACGTGCTTTTAGAAAAAAAAATCACCTAAAAATCGTACTCGTGCCTCCTTTGGATGAGTTAAAAATGCTCATAAACAAAAGCTTGAATATTTGTCATATACTGCATCCCCATTTTTGGGATTTGGCCTTTGTACTCGGTAGTGGGAACGAAAGTTGCTGTCGAATCATTACAATGTCGCTAGTAGCTTATATTTCCCATTCTAATAGAGCTGACTGCAAGGCTGTAAGGCTCACATTATGCGCGCAGTATCATCACTCCCATCAACAATCGTTATTATCGACCAATGAAAGCAAAACAAAAGCAAACCACTCGAAGCAGGTTCACAGGTTCATACACAAACACACACACACATACACACATACACACACAAACACGCCTTCAAAGAAAGTCTCACTTGGAGTCTCGGGGTCACTTAGGACGTGATCGGTGGTTATTCATCACACTGTTCGCAAAAAAAAAACACACGAGAAAAGCAAAAAATCGAAAACACACAGTTGCACTGTTGTTGTTGTAACAATGGTTGCAGTAAAGCTCTTAAAGTGCATAAAACCCCATTGTACACACAACGGGCTAAAACAGCAACTAGCGGGACAAGCGGCAAAACAATCAAAACCGCAGCACTGTGTGGCCGAGCAGCCCAACAGAATCACGCCGAAAACGCGACGATCTTACACGTCAATGCTCCAACGATATAGTTAAAAGACTAAAGAACCTAAAAAGTGGAGAAACATAAAAGCATACGCGCTCCGGGTTTGCGGAGCGGCGGCGAACTCCGCGAGCGAACGCGAGCTCGCTGCTGCTGGCCGGTTCTTGCTAGTGTGAATGTAGCTGCTGCTGCTGCTGTTGCTGCTGCCGCTGCCGCTGCTGCAAAGGTGCCCAAGCGCTGTGGCACCGTGGCGGGGAATTGCCGTCTCTTTTCATCCCCTTACACCGGGACCACGCTAGGCGAGGTAGTGGCGCTTTTCTCTTCAATCGTTCGGTCGCATTCCCACTGCATGGGACGGTCGCCGACGGCGGGGCCGTCGAACGAAGGCATCCCGTGCGTCCGGTCGGTAATCTTTGGATACTGCGGTGGAACTTATGCGCACACCCATACAGAAGGAAAATTGAAATCTACGTTCGATCATGTTGTTTTTTTTTGTGTCGTTGTTGCTGTTGTGTTGTTTGTCTCATTCCTCTCTTCCGCTGTCGGTGTGGTTGTTCAACAGCGGTCCGTTTTTCCCAAGCCTCGATCGTGTGGGCTAGCACGCATCAAAAACCCTCCGAGGAAGGTTTCTTCCAGCAGCGCCGCATCCGACGTTCAGGAGAAACAGGCTAGTTGCTGCATCTGAGCGGTTACAGTGGTGTATGTATTTTTGTTTCGGATACAGTCTGCCCGCTGGAGGTTTGTTTGCGCTGAGTAAAGAGAGTCCAGTCGGACGACCCACAAGCTAAGGTGGCAAGAGAGAGAGAGAGAGAGAACGAGAGAGAGAGAGAGAGAGAGAGCCAGACCCGCGAGAGGGAGGCTGTTGCATGATGCTTTGTGTGATGTTTACGCGAGCGGGAGCGCGCTGCGCGGAGCATAAAACGGTTTCGATGTTACTTTGCAGAAGTGGTGGCTGCACACCACGCTGATGATAAGCCGTATTAGGGCCAACGAACGATGGGCAGATGAACTGATGAAAGGAGACATAAAGTGTAGAGAAATTTCGGTTCGTCTAATGCCTGCACCACCGCCGTCGTCGACGACGAATGATTTAAGCGACGAATCCCTCGAACTGGGGTCCCGGCCAATGGTGATTTATTCCTCCTGGCACTAGACAGCCGGTTCAAGGGGAATGAGCCTCATGCGGGGAAGTGGGAAATGGAAAAGAGGGAATAAAATACACACACACATATGTGCATACAGACAGAGGCAGTAAGCGCTCTGTGAATGATTAGAGTATCCGAAGGAAAGAGGTAGGCAAGACGAACCAACCCCTTTCGGGAGAAGATCACAATGAAAACCGGGATGCTGACGACCAGGGCCTCGGGATGGAACATAATGGGCTATCGTTTTGGAGCAAAAGGCGTCTGCGGTGGTAACTATGAAATTAGCTACCGGAACAAATGGGGTTCAAAACGCTTGACGATGCAATTGCGCTGTAGAGAGGTCGATAGGTTGGATGTTCTCTCGTGTGCAGGAGCTTAAGCAGTTCTAAGTGCAGTGTTTGTGCGGGTTATTTGTGTGCAGTTTCCACGTTTAGGAATGATTTAATTATATTAAATTTTTCTTTAAAAATAAATAACTAGAAATCGAACAAATTTTTAATAATTATTGGTATGTTTTTCCTTCCGGCTTTTATTTTTATGCAGCATTCTTTTTTAAATCCGTTATCTCTGTTATAGCAATAAAATTCGTACATGGTAATACATATAAAAGCAGTGATTGTTTTTCAAAGAAATTTTTATGTATTCTTCGATCATAACAGTTGAACTGTAACTTTGCCACACTAATCATGATGTAGTGGTGAGGTCTTTAATAATCCAATGATTGTAAAATAAAACATTAAAAAGATTAAGTAAATAAAACTATTAGTTAGAGTTGCGGGACAATTTTGCTGAGCAGTAGGTTGGTTGGTAGGATGGTTGCTTGATTGATTTATTCATAGCTTTGAAAGCGCAATACAGCTCTAGAATATACATCTAGTTAGAGTGTGTTATGAACCACTCCGATTTCTTTATAAAAAGTACATTTCAACACTTTTACATTGCTTCTTCTTACAAATCTGATCCGACCTGCGTCGAAGCGTGCTCGATAAGTATGTTGTGCCGAAATCATACCCAACGAACCAATGAAGGCATTTGTATTCTAAAAGCAATTTTTGCCATTCTTCTTTCCGCATGTTCAGATACGAATCACCTATCGGAACAATGGTCTCGGAGCCGGGCATGGACTACACAAGGCGGCATACAATCACCGTGAACGTTAATGTCACACTAACCGCCGCTTAAACCCGGCAACTCGATTCGATTCGATTGATGTGAGGGCTACCAATTTGAAAGTTTTGTCAGCTTACCCCTTTACGTGTGGGGATGTTTACGAGGAATGGGGGCTCTTTTCATCTCTCCCGTTCGCAACGCGTCCTCGTAAAGTCCTTTCGGAGACGAAGGCAGAGAGGTGCGCGTGGTGGGTTCCGTCGGAATTCCGACCGGGTGTCTTTTGGAGCGAAGACATTCCCATTTAATCGTCGCTAATAGTACTGGTTATCGATGATATTTTGCACGTCTGCATTCACGTCTTTTGCGTGTGTGTGTCTCATTTTGTCTCGTTTTGTCCATGCCTCATGTGTTCCCGGCGTTCGATTCAAGATGCCTTGCGAACCACGGTCGGGACTTACTATCTTTCTGGAATATGCATTTTCAGTTTTGCTCTACTGTACTCTCCGGTGCTGGCGCTTTTCATGCCCGTCTACTCACCCTTATCCGTACAATCCCCCCGCTTTCTCCTCCTCTCCTCCCAATTCGAAGCTGCTCTCTTTCTCTACGCCCTGGCGCGTCTTCAATTTCCATCTCCAGCCTTCCGTCGGGTATGTCGCATGCGATTTTAGATGAATATTTCATCAGAACGGCAATCTCGTCTCTCGCTGTTTCGTCGTTCTGTTTGTATCTGTCGTTGTTTTTGTCTCTCATCCGAAGAGTATAGGCTCGAGTTTGAGTGAGATGAAAAAAGAACGAAAAGAAACCCCATCCCTATAGTGTCCTCTCAATGGAAACTAGCGGAGAGAAGATGATTGCAAATCGGATGGAGATCCTTGGATCGGTGTCTGCATGGTGGAACTTTTGAGCACGGTGGAGAGTGCAAAACAGGGACGTTCTGAGGCTGTGTGTGTATGCCCGTGCGACAGAGAGATACCGAGGGATCATGTTGGGTACGGGAGCGGTAGGGGAGGACGGCAACCGCGATGCAAGAGTAAGAGATGAGAACATTTGCCCAGCAGACAAGGGCGAGGTGGTTGCACCAAGGCACTGCGCTTCCATTAATCTTGCTACAGGGCCAAGCGCGGTTCGTCGAACTATCGCCGGAGGGACCGTATCCACTGGACTTTCATCACTTTCAAACCCTCTTCACACTGACCCTTTCTCCGCCGGTTTCTCGTGCCGGGGCGAGTCCGAAACGGCAGCCGGAATAGCAGCAACAGCAGCAGCATCTCTGGGAGTAATCGCTGCAAATCAACAACCCCTAGCAGGACACTCTCTCTCTCTGTGCCAGTTGAGCCATGGGAGTACGGTACTATTGAATGCGGATGGGAGAAAGAGAGAGGGTGGAAGGATGCAAGATGGGTGAGTATGCACACAAATATTTTTAATACGGTGCAATTTACCTATAGCGCCTGCCTCAGCTGTCCGCAACATACACGCGTCTAACCCCTGGCGCGAAAAAAAAATGAGTACCGGACGTACAAGAACAAAACACGATCGACAAAGGGATTTTTGCGCTCGTTCAAGCAACCGGCGGTTAAGAGAGGGAAAGGAGGCAGGGAGTTCCACGCTGAATTGAAACCCATTTACGCTCCTTTGCGATGGGCTTCGCCCCAAAAATTGCCCAAAATGAAAAGGAGACAACGATGTAATTATTGTGATCATTTCATGCGATTTTTTCCCTTATTCGATGTTGCTGCTGCCGGTGCGTCGATCATGTAAAAATAAAGACCGATATAAACGCCAGTGCCAACGGAGGAATCCGGGAGGAATGTGTGGACTTGACGAGGGTGAGTGCGGGTTGACATTCGCCGGGTCACTTGGTGCGCCGGCCGCAATCACTCTGCCCGGTTCGAACGGTGCCATGCTTTGAGTCAAGCGATGTCGTTAGTGTAGCGAGTAGCGTAACGAACGGCTACTAGCAAGAGGTCTCAGATCGCCGATCGCACCTTCAAGAACAATGCGAAGAAAATTATTTTATAAAATTATTATAAGATTGAAACGTGAAGGTGCCGCTCCTCCATCGCCGAGAGGCGCATGCATCGAGGGCAGGATAACAGCAAGAGCAGGTACTCTGGTACTCATATATAATAATGAAAACATGCATACTTATATGGCGGAGATAATAAACTGACCGGACAGGGTTGTCGTCGCTTTGCCCGGTGTGTTAGTATAGTTGGCAGTAGATGGAAACGGTTTAAAATTAAGCCTAATATTGCGGTGCTCAACAGGTATCGAGTGCAGCAGACACGGGCTGTTGTGGTGCGTCCTACACGGTTCACACCAGCAGACAGTTTCACCTTGGACTCCAAAGGAGATTTTGGTTTAGTTTGGTGAAACTGAAAAGTTTACCAAATATTTGTTAAGATTGCATATGAAAGGTCAATAAAAAATTTAATTGCATTGAATTTAATTGAATTGGAAAATATTTTGAAATTGCTTGATTGAAAGAAGCAAATGATGATATTGCAATTGAAAGAACGCTCAAATTGTTTGAATTTGTAGTGCCATTTTTTACTAAAAAAATAAATATTCGTTTAGTAGATATGAAAGAATATTGATGACAGTAGTAAAACGTTGTACAAAATAATCAGGCATAATAATATATATTAAAATAACAAATGAGATGAAATGCTATTTATAATTGAACTATGAGCAGAATTGAGTAATCAATTATTTACACGCAATGATTCAGTACTTCAGATGTCGACCTATAGATTCGTCAAACCGGAATAAATATTGATGTGTCATACATATATAGTTTAATATATAGAATAAATAAAAAAAAAACAATCTCAATGTTGTGATAGTTAACCAGCATCTTTTTCGAATTCTATTCAAGAAACTGGCTAAACGTGGAGTATTATAACCGCTATACAACTATACCGCACTTACTATCATTTACAAATTTCGTGGGATTTTGTTTGAACGAGCCCATCGTCCGTATTTGTTCTGAGCAAACTGTGCATTTCCCATCCATTTCCCTTTCCTTTTGGAGGACATTGAAAAGTGCGGTGCACGAGAAAGTAACAGCGCCGTAAACACTTTGCCGTACCACCAAAAGCCACCGGAGGTCCTCCAGATGGATCGCATACCATGGTGGCATATTGCTTGTTTTTCTAATTATTGGTAGTATGTTAATGATGTCGAACGACCTGTGTGGGGCAACGGAGAATAATTTATTTGTGAAGAGTGCCTGCGTTCCTAGAAATTGAAATCGAAGCCCACTGTACCACCCTAGCAGACCCTACAAGACGTTGGTAAATATGGTTGTCGCATACTCTAACTCGTGCCCGCGGGCTCGTACCATTTTCGCTTCCCAGGTTTCGGAGAACCCGCGTTCGAGTATAGAACGTTCAAACGAAAAACAAACAAACACCGGCGCAGCCGTTACGAGTGTGAGCTAATTGATTGAGCCATCGTAAGATTAGTCCGCGTGAGTTATGTGAAAGTAAATACGTTTCACTTGCCATACCCTGATTTTGCGTGCGATCGGTGTTGTTTTGTGACTTTGAAAATGTAATGAACTGAATGTAATATTTACAACCCAACCAGTAAGCCTTTGGTTTAATGAATTGTGCATGATACAATATGTGTACAATTATAAACTGTTATAGATCGTTTGAAACCAGTAAACTAGTTCTGTGGTATCTCTCTTGGTTCCTTGTAGCGTAGGTTTTGTAAGCATGGTACAGAAAAAGGCTTAGAAGAAATGAAATACACTGTTATAAGGTAAGAAAAGTCAATAAAGAGTTAAAAATGCTTATCTGTCACATATTCAGTTTCCACTACCCACTGCAAATGGGAGGAATTAAAAAAAACCTACAAGCTCCAAATGCGATCACTAACAGATCGTAATACTGGTTTCTTGATATGAAGCTGTATGGTCAAAATTTTAAATTTTAATTTATAGTTTAATAAAAATAAACGTTTCGTTAATTTATAGTTTATGTCTATGATTGATTTACATAGTAGATTTTTTGTAAAAATATCAATTGTATAGATAAAAGCTATAATAATAAAATGAAGATAAAAAGCTATAAAGATAAAATCCTCATAGTTTGTTAGTTTCACAAATTGTCCACCAATCTGGAGATTGCCAATCCCACAGTGCCACAGTGCGCGATTCATTAATGATATCAACGGCATGTGTTACAACGGGTAAATTTTAATAGTCCCGCTTTGGCACTGGAGGCCCCGTCAGCGAATGGACCACTAGTATCGCGTTTCTGGTCTAAACTCTCCACAGCAGGCGAGAGCAACAAAAAAAAATCAAACTGACCGTATAGCCGTATACCTTTGTTCCAGTCCTAGCATTCCCAACCAGATAGATCCGGAGTTTTCAAACGTGATCCACATTAATGACACCATCCTGTTTCTTTCTTTTCTCACCTGTATTGCATGGCCGGACCACTCTCGTTGGATGTTGGTTTCAGCAAGCACACATTTGCAGGAGTGCACACGCATACATACACACATATATGCGTGTATGCAGCCATATAATCACGCATACGATTGAAGTGGCACGCGAAACTATGGAACACTTTAGAAGTTAAACTGTGCCTGACAAAAGCTGCTAGTGATTTGGATACTTCTTGATGGTAATAATATTCACATAATTAAATAAGTTTGAGCTAGCGCCTGTATTAATATAGATCACTAAAATCGTTTTCAGAATGATTTTTTCTTATTGCATGTTGTTTCAATACAAATAACCCATCAAATATGGTATCAATTCGCATCTAAGCAAAACTTAAATAAAGATCTTAATTTTTAAAACAAGATCTTAAACAAAAAAACTTGCAATCGGCTTTTCACATTATTGTTGCACTTTATTTTCGATCGAAGAATTTCGTATACATATTTCAGATTAACAAAGTGAGATGATTAAAAATGTTTATTATATTAGAAAATAGAAAATAGAACGGATCAGAAATTCGTACAATTTCGAAAAAGGGTAAAATTAATTGTCTTCTGCAATACAAGTTTTCATCTCCATATTAGAACATATGTGGTTAGAATAAATCAAAATATGAATCAGACAACCAAAAACAAACGAAGAAAGGTAAAGTTTTAAAGAATATAAAACCGTGTTTTGGTGATAGTTTATTATATTACTAATTGTTATCTTCTTTAAAATTATACTAGTAGTGTTATTGACAAAGTAAAACATGTAAAAAGAGTATGTAAGTTTTAATACGCTTCAAAAGAAATAATAGCTATACAAACACCAACTTTGCAACCAACTCTGTAAAAAATCAGCTGTCAGCTACCTGTGAAAAGTAACGGTTTACATTCACTGCACACCAAACGAACGGCCCAAGTTACCACAAAATTATACTAATTACGCAAGCTTAGCCACGAGCTCGGAAGGCCGTTGATCAGACCGATCATCTCCGGCGGTATCGTGCCAGTCAAACCACCAGCACGATCCGGCATCTGGCAAACGGCAAAGTGCACCAAAAATTGCACCTACCTTCTGCCTCACAGCTTCCGTGGAAAGGCACGCGCGCCTTGCCGTAGACGCTACGCCGTCCCAAACCACGCGTTAAGACGTTAACCGGCGGATGCGTTTAATTTCATCTCACGTGAGAGAGGGCGTTCGTATGTTTTACGTTTCCCGTTTGGTTGTTGCTGTTATTCTTTGTTTGTGTTCTGTTGCTGTGTTCATTACACAGCCCAGCGGCGTGGGATGCACCGACGAAGTGTTGGTAGCACTGGTACTGCACAAATGCAGGTTCCGTCAACGAGCATGTCCATACCGTCCGACCTTGGCCTTTTGCCTGGTTTGGATGTCCAGCGCCACTAGCGATCGTCCAAGTGCATCACGTTTGCCTCGCAGTCATGATGAGCGTGCAGACGGGCGCGGGTTTACCTCCTTCGACACTAATACACGCGAAAATTATAGCGGATAAAGAAACCGAAAAGTCTGCTGGCTGATCAGCCCCGACCAGCCGACCGACGCAGATGGATGGGTCAGTAATCAGACGGTAGAGTTGGCAAGTGTTTGTGCAGTTGCATCTCAGCTCGTCCCATTTCCGTGAGCCCACGAACCGACTGCCACGTGCGCGGGAGTTAATGCTAGACGCCCTCGGGTTTTTTTTTTGGCAGCCGTCTGACGACTCAACGCCATGGCCAATCTCTTTCCGGATTTATGCGATCACTTGCAAATCTTTCCCTCGGGGAGGATTTTTGTGTCGATATGTCGGTGAAGGGAACAATTTTGCGTGTGCTCACGGCAGAGGCGTATCGTTGCCACAAGATGTACAAAAAAAAACGACAGAACGGGCCGTTGAGAGAGTAAATTATTGCTTTTTGATGAAACGAAGCTGATGGCGAGATAAACGAGCAATGATTTAAGCGTTACCGATTAATGCGAGTGGTATGGGTGGATTGCCACCTGCACGAGTTTTAAAAGCCACCTGCATGAGATCAAGCATAATGAGCTTAATTAACTTTAAATTTGATCAATAGAAATTATAACCGTAAATGACGAAAATAAAACATTAATTTTTCATTAATTAATGTTTTGTTGAAAATTTTCACAAGGTTAAGGTAATTTTTTTTTAGCTAAACAGTTCAGACACTATTAGCAGTATATGAGAATAAATAGAATTTGATTTTATTTGAAATATGTTTTAAGTTGTTAAGTTGTTTTAAGTTGATAAATTTAATAATCAGATAGGAAAGATAGTCAGGATAATGTAAACATACTGTGCAATTTGGAAGGAAGATATTAAGTGCTATTAATTGTGAGCAAATGAGAATATTATTTTTCACATAGTTTTGGTTAAAGACAGTACAATGATCATAAAATATAATAATTCGCTACACAAATGGACGTGCAATCGGTTTTGTGTAAAAATAAAAAACTGTAACATAAAGGGGTGGCAAGAAAAGAAAGTCACAAAAATTGTGAGAAATTATAAGGCAAATATTTATTTTATTTTACTACCGCCAAGTAATTTACTTTTAAATGAGTTTGAAATCATACCAAAACAAAAAGTACTGTTTACAAACAATATGTTTGATTACCCTTACGCTTATAATAAAATGTTTTCGTAATTTATTTTTATCTTTGGCGTTGCAATAATTTGCAAAATGTGATAAGTGGTTGCAAATCCAAAATTTAACCTGAAACCACAATGTTACGCTATTCTAGCCAATACTTGAACCCCATAAACGATTTTAAGCTCAGTTTAAATATTCAGTCAAGTATTTAGCGGAAGGTGCACATCATAAAGATGTTTTGTAGATAAATTCGACCATCCATCGATTGCTGCATCAGTATGTTGCTAGTGAAAATAAAAACGACAAAAAATATACCAAACATAGCACTTCTCACAAGGACAGTTTCCAGGTGATTCCACTTACATAAGCATCGTACGGAACCCTCCGTATACGAAGCATGTTTTTATTGGTTCGCTTTCGACCACTTGTTCTTCGATTTACCGGCCGATTCCGACGACAGAAGCATAAGCTTTGGTTTCCTCTCTGCCCGTTCTTCCCCTGATACACTGATGAGAAGCTGTTTCGGTCGATGCTGGACACTTTCCAACCCTCACCCGTGCATAATGTACCATCGTATGCTAGCATTGCTTTGGAGCGCTTCTTGTGGCTCTCATTGCATGTCTCCGTCGACATGAACACATGGCCGAGTCTTTTCATCACCTTCACCGATCCCTCGTCGTCACTTGCTCCGTAGACCGTGCGCTCGTAGTCAGTACATCGCAAGTTGCTGTGCACCGGCAACAGACACAATGTGGTGCTTATGTTTCTGGCGCAGAAATGTAATAAAAATTTGTAGTGACATAAAAGATGATCAGGGGTAAGAAACTGATAATTTTCTTGGCACACACAGTGCACACGGGTGCTTTTTGTTTCGTTTGCCGGCACCGTCCGTCGGTCCGTCCGTGTGCAACTGCTTCGGTGCTACATTTCGGGACGCTTGTGCAAAGGGCTCGGTGGTATTTGAGTCCTGGTGAGTTGAGTGCGCGTGATTAAACTAGAGTGCGACTGTAAAACCACAAAAGGAATCACCAGACCGGACCGATGGGTCGAGGGATGCGTAATAGTTTCCCAGGATTGGTCGCAGGGTGATACCGTGTAAAATAAAAACCACCAAGCGGGGCAAGCGTGATCGCGTTTTCTTCCGCGTGGCCCTCCGGGAAATCAATATCGACGAGGCGAAGGCAAATGTGTTACTCGCTCGCTAGCCGCGGACTCTGATTTATTGGACTGCCCGTGGTGTTGCAGGTCGATCGTGAACTGGCAAAATGATAATAATAATAATGAAAGTAATGATAATCGTATTATAAGCCATTGCCGCTTGGTTGCTGCCACGGTTAGAGATTAATAAGGGTGGTCTAGCTGCTAAAGCTCAACCTTGCCACCAGCTTTGAAGTGCGTTTTTTCACTGTTCATTTTCATATGCTGTGAACATTTTTGTATACAGTTAATAATAGTTAATGATGCAGTTTCCATAAGTGATAATATTAGACGCTCCTTACGATCACTTTTTTGCAGATAAAGATATCAATTTTTGGTTAAAATTATGGTTATTTAACAATAAAATGCAATAAACAAAAAACTCTAAAGTAGGAGGTGTTGAGTATTATTATTACGTAAAATGTTTCCAAAAGCATCTTGGGGGACATTTTGAAACATAATATGATTTAAAATGATTGTGAAAACATTTTAGTACAACAATTAAATCGAATTTATAAGCTTCCAGAAGGTGACTAAAGAAAGCGATTGATCTATTGGAGTCTTGAAGATAATCTGTTTGAGGCACGATACTATTACTATTACTTTAGTGCTCAGCCATGCATGTCGTAATAACATATCAATATTAGCTGATTGCTCATGTCTGTCAATGCTGCACCTCGCTGTAGGGCTCAGGAAAGCTAGATCGAATTTATGTTAGCGGTCGGTGTATCAATCGGTACCCAATATTAATTAAATTTGTAAGTGCACTTACACTTCGTCGAATAGCTTTACCGCACGCAATCACGACCATCACGCTTTGTGTTGCGTGTGACGACGCCTGGTGGTCGACATTAGCTTGAAGCTTTCCACTGAGAAAGTTTTCCGGTTCGTTCTCAACCGCGGGTGGTAGTGGTGCCGATGGCGGTGGGTTTATGGACGAAGAAGGCATGAAGAATAATCGTTCTTTGAGACCACGGCACGACCCGGAACGCAAAAAACACATTCTTGTGCTGAGCTAGAAGCGCTGCCGGTTTGGCCTGATGGCATGTTCGGTGACATCAGCTTTCCTTCCCCCGTCGTTTGCTCTCTTACAATATGCACAGATGCTGGAAGAGCTCGATGTTTTATAATATGCATAATTTTTCCATCATTACTATCAGCTGGTTGGATATTGTGTGGTATCATGCGTAATTGTCCATTTATCTTGTTTTTTTGTAGTTGGGCATAATATTCTCAATTTTTTGGGGTGTTATTGGTAGCTGCCGTTGGGCAAACATATAGGGGTTACTTTTGCTTTCGCTTTTATGATCGTAAGGACACCGGAATATGTAGAGCTAAATACTCTAATTCACACAAGTTTATGGTGAATTATATTATCCATAACATGAAGGTATAATATGAAGAGATAATGAATGAAATGACGTATATTGAAATCAAAAACTGAAGATGTTTACATTCAACTGAAGATGTTTCTATATTTAGGCCTTAAATTATTAATTATCTAAATTATGAGGAAAAAACCCATCATGTGTAATCATGCATATCAGCAACTTTTAAATTGTACTACTTCATCGTAGTATAAAACAGTGACAATGAAATGCGATTGTTTCTGGGTACTGTATTTACATACAATCTCTTATTAAACAGTTAAACAATTTGAATTATAACCATTAAGGACTTATTATAAATGTTTTTTTAGTTTTATTCTTAATTATGCTCACAAATTGTTTATTATATCATAAAATATAACCTATAAATATATTATATGTTTTATTGCGAAACTCTTACAGAAGGACAAATAAGTAGAATTTATTTGAACAACGAAGCGTATTCGATGAAATGCAATAAGCATTTCGTTTTTCGTTTTCATTCAATATTACAGGTTCAACATCACTGGAGGAAGAAGTCGAACCGTACAATATTGTAGACATATATTAACTGTCGGCTCATTTTAGCTTCAATTAAAATTAAACATACTTCTACAAGCTGTCACAATACTGCCGTTCAGAGTGGATAAACGACAAAATGGACATTTAGGTTACAGGTGACGCCAAAACACGGCTCAACCGGTCACCAAAGCAGCAGGACAAGGATGTAAAGGTTTGTCAAACCAAAATTATCACCACATGTCCTTTAGATGATGCCTATTAACATTGCGTTTCCATTCACCCTCATACCACGCTCACGTCTACGGCAACGACGACGACGACGACGACGACGACGGGTGAACGGTTTATGCAGTGGAACGAAAATGTTAATGCAATGCCGTTGCTCTCGCCTGGTTCCCAGCTTTCGCGCTGATGTTTTCGGAACGGAAATGGTCGGTGGCGTACGATTGGGGCCTTTACCGCATGGCGAGAGCAACGCACCCGCGTGAGGTAAAATATGACGAATATCATAAACAATCAATAATGGGACAACCGATTAAAATATTTGATGTAGTATGCGCGAGCCGTACATGCGAAAGGACACGACACGTCCATATCAGGAGCGGTACAGATTTTGTTGTACCATCTTTTACCATCCGGTTCGTCCACCGACCGTTGACCGGAAGGGAGGGTGGAGAGGGGGGGGGGAGGCGTTTGAGAGAGGGCCTGGTGACAACAGTGGCGATCCTTTTGTCCACTCCCCGGTATGCCCAGGTGCAAAAGTGGTGATAAAGACAGCGAGGCAGCGAACGCACAGCATCAGCAGCATCTCCATGGCATAAGCGCACGCATATTTTCGTCGTTTTGCCACCGCCACACCTCCGGACGGCGACGGTATGCTTCTGTACCGAAATCTTGATTGAACCGAGTAACGGTAAAATCGAGAAGATAACTTACTATTTTACCTCCGGGGCGCAATCGCACACGGCCCTGACCGAGAGATTCGATGCGGTGGACTAGTGGGGGAGGGGGGGGGGGGAGGGAGGCCGGTTGAGGTTATCGGTGTGCCTCCGCACATCCGCATCCAAAGTTAGGGACGGTTCGGGTAAGGCTAAGGGAGGTTTAGTCGCACCGATTTTGTTTATTAAAATCTTGCAACGAAATCAAAGGGAAAGAAATCTTCACAACAATTTGCACCGTTCGGTTTTGCGGCGTATCATTCGCCCTTTTGCATTCGCTCCGGACGTACGGAAACGGTGGTGAAGTAAATGTACAGGGACGGTGCAAGAAGTTTCATTGCTCGGCAAAGCACAAGCCGGATGCGAATATTCTCTCAGCGAAACTGCCCCTTGCGCTGAGGCAGCCAGTGCTCGTGGCATGCCGACCCTGGCGTTAAGTTATGAAGTGGTTCAAGGGGTACGGTATAAACCTCTCACATCAATTGTTGGCCGTGCGTTGTTCGACGGCTGGTCAGGAAGTGGCAGGTTGTCAAGCAACCGCGGGGCAGGCAACGAAAAGAGGAACAACAAGAAAAAGAAAAAAACCAGACCAAATGCAGAACGCATGCGCTCGTGACATGATAGTGTGCGGAACGCGCGTTCACACAGCAAAACGGAACCCATTTTGTGTGTGGGCAGATCAAGGTTTCGGGATGTTGGCGAATTTAGGTTAGTGAAATGATGAATAGTTTGTTTCGTTCGCGGAATCGCGTGCTGTTTTCGGCTTTTCTGCGACATGGCATGCTTCAGTGATACTCATGACTGAAAAGAAGGGCCTTTTTGCTCATACGGCGAGAGATGATAGCATGTTCTAATCTGAGAATGACCATTTTTTGCTTTCCCTGTTGACAGAGTTGATTGAAATGAACAAAACAAATGTGGTTTTGTTACTTAGAGATCACCATAACCTCACAAAAATTGTCACAAAATTGACTTTATGATTTTTTTAAGAGTTTCATCGTTTTTATTTACTTTAATTGGTCTAGGCTTGTTATATTTTGAATTTCTTGTTTTAATTGTTTGACGAGAAAATTAAGTGATCAATCACACACTGCTTGAAATTAATTCTTTAAGATGTTTTATCTATTTTTTTAAAGAAAAGTCTCAAAACATCCACAACCCGAATGATGTCTTCTTGTATGTAAGGCAACGCATAAGGAAGAACTTGCATGGAAATTAAAAAAAAACATTCAGGTTTTAATTTCATTCGATTGTGTAGCTAACCTCAACTTACCAACAGCACTAACAATCTTACACGAATTTTTAAAATTTTCTATCAGCGCAAAGTTATTTGGTGAAAATAATTAAAATTATGTTTGCCCAGCGAATGTTGAGCGAAGGCCACCTTGATGCATTTGTTAATGTTTTACCGGTAAACAAATGGCAGTACATTTGTTTTGCTGTCCATCGCTAAATGGTATGCCTCTCTGGGATAAATTGGTGCTCCTTCGACAGCGGGTGCAACCTCATTAGAAGCCGAATGCTGGTTCGACACACATTCATCAGATCTCATGGTTAACGGTGCAAATATTTTTTCAGAATTCAACATATCTCCCATACATTTACTATTAAACGAAGGGGCAACGCACGCGTAAAATGAAACTCGTTACGCTTTACACTCCGTGACCGTTTGGGGATATTTGGGGGCGCATTCTAAATTAATTACTTGAGAAGGTCTTGGAGCTACTACCAGGACATTTTTTTTTGAGAATGCAGTGAGTTTGATTGTTTTTGGCAAGCTTTAGCACGCCCATCACATCAACTCATCGGATAAGGATGCTAATGCGCACCATAACATATGGCTCGAGCATCAGCAGCTGCTGTTGTAAAAATGCATTTGTAACAAATTCTACCCGTACGCAGTGGCGTACAAAGATAAATAGATAGGCAGCAACGGCTGGCTGGCACCAAAATGAGAATGGCGTCGAAAGGTTTTAAGTCCGAAATTGTTCGAAATAATGATTGATGACTAAGCTTTCCAAAATAATGACTCGCAGATTTCTTTGTACCGATTTCGTTCGCGTTTCGGCTTTTTTTCAGTACCGAAAGGAGCGTCCGATGCAACCGGAGAAGCAGCGAAACACGGGACACGAAATTCCGGACCGGCGCGAAGCAGAGGACAGCAACCATCACCCAGAAATCAGGCGGAGTAATAGTGTCTTTTCGAGAAGGGCAAGGTACATGCACCACTTGGTCCATTATTCCCCGGACTGAAAAGTAATTTTCCCTTCGCGACAAAGTGCGCAACGATGCAGCCACGTTCAGGAAGGGAGCGATTCGAGCCAGCGATTAAGGACGAGTGGAAATCCGTCCCACCGGGGGTGCAGTTTGTGGTTTTGCGGATGATGAAAGCTGTGCGGCGATGATTCAGCTTTGTGTTTTGGTGGATGCTGGGAATCCTTTGGCACTAGTTTTTTTTTTTACGAAAAGTGACATGATCGTTCGCAATGTGCGAAGTGCCTGTTTTAATGTTGGCCAAACTGTGTTGCTCTTTTGGTTTATGGTCCACTCTGGCATTGGTAGAGAGATGGTTCAGCCTTGATCGCTGATCGCGGTCACTGATGTCTTTCGTCATACTCATTTCAATGCATGAAAAGAAAGAGGTGATGTTTTTTTTGTTGCTGTACAGTGCCTGTTAGTTCTCACTGGAGCCTGGCCCTGATACGGTCGTACAGCGTCGAACAAATTTACAGACCAGTGCCGAGTGCGTTCGGGAGTGGTTTCGGCAATGATGTATTGTGCGATTTGAAAAGATTTATTTAAAACGTATTTTTTGGAGCGTTGATGGTGGATGTTTTCTTCATGCACACCGCACCTGATCGTTTGGATGGTGCAACGAACGGTAAAACTTTGCGTGAATGAATAGCTTCTGAAATATTGCTTTTTTTTGGGTCGCTGGCCTGAGAAAAGTGCAGCACCGCGTGCACTGCCGCGAGAGTATATTCATTTCCCGGACCAGAGCGTTCCGATACCTTGAGCGGTAGCTGACGATGAGTTTCCAAAAATTATGAAAAGTAATCATTTGCAGCTGGATAATGGATTTCTTGCACATTGCTCGGTACGAGGAGGAGTCGAGGAGCTGCTGTAAGAGGCTGATGAGCCCGGACAAGAGAATTGCTTCTTGTTCGTTGTTGTGCTCGTGGTTGCATTGAAGGTATCCTGGAATTAAGCACAATCGATTCCCGAATGCACTGCCCCAAATATCGCTGTCATAATGAGTAATGATCGACAGTGCGGTGCATCGACGTCAAATACATTATTTTGATGGTTATTGTCAGGATGACGTCGTGTAGCGGTGATCTCGACGCCGAAAAAGTCACTGACCGTAATTAACCCGATTCCATATACGTTCTATTCTTCTGACATAAAGTGAACGCTCTTGGGAAAGCTTCGACTGCGTTAACAAATATCGTTCGCGAACCACTGCGTGAATTACATACTTCGTTTGAAGACCGAAAATGTATGCTACAATGTAGAAGGACCTACGCAAACATAATAAGAAAATCGTCCCGCTTACCTCTGCCATATCCTTGCGTGTGCTTGGCGAAACTATTTACAACCGCATCGACAGCCTCTTTCAGCACCTGTTTGGCACGTGCATCCGGTGCCGAAGGAACTGCCGGAGCCTGACTTTTCCCGTTTGGGACTAGCAGCTTGGGCGGCACGCTAACGTTGGTCATATGAATTACACTGTCGGGTGCGCTGGTTTGTGACGAAGGGTTTTTGTTCTTGCTGTTCAGGTTGTTGTTGTTGAGCGTGGAGGGACCGCGTGGTTCACTGGGTTGGTGCGCTTTCGACCCAATCGCGGCGGTGGTTCCTTTCGATACGGTCACTGAGGTCACTAGGTCACTTTGATGCTGGTTCATGCTTGTTCCGGTCGATAGTGTGCTGACCTTGTGCATCAAGATACACGAACGTCGTCCGATTCGCGGCCTATCAACAACAGCGTACGATGCAGGTACCGGGCTAGACTAGGCATACTACGATCGAACGAACTACGCTCAGCATCGCTTGCGTATCCCGTGACAAACTGCTCAACACATACGCTACGCAATGTGCACAAAGGTGATCGTCGTTAGGATTTTCGGACACTAACTTGAACAACGTAGCGATGCGGGCGACGACTAGTGCATCACCGAATCGCGAGACGATGGCGAGGGCCACACATAATTGAGCGATTTTTGCACCAGCGCACACGGCCAGTAAGGCATGGTTCACACTACGCACACCGGAACATGCTCGTGATTGGTAAATTGTATCTGGAAAGAGAAGAGTAAGGTAGAGGTTTTTATGATATCAAATAAAACATAAATAATTTTGAATAAAATTTAATAAAGGTTCCAGTCAAAATTTTGCTCCGAATAACATTCAAATTAAAATTCATTGATAACTCGTTTATGTTTGAAAAATTTCTACCGAATGCTTCTAAATCACTGAACTGAATAAATACGACCTTAATAAGAAGTACCACAAACTTTTTATATAAACACAATGTGTTAAAACATATGGTTACAGGTACTCCTCAGAAGGATTACACCATCTGATCTAAATAGATCTAAACAGATACCACTAGTAAGTAACAGAGTGAAAATTTGTGTCAGATCGGAGTGATAAAAACCATTGCACTCTTTTTGTGCGGACCAATACACACTACCTCGAACCTCGTCTCATCATTAAATATTTATATATAATATTTATACATATTTATATATAACGAATATATTGTAAACTTTCTTCTAATAAACTAAGAGATTTTAGGTTGCAAAAGAAAAGTTCAGCAAGTGTAATGATTTTGCTTGTGTAAAACTTTTTTTTACCATCCCATCCCACTCATGTAAAATTGCGAAAATCTGAAAATGAATTTTTTTAAGCGATGATATGCTACACTAGCTTATTACTGAAATTCTATTATACATTATGAATCTGTCTGTAAATACTCAACGCCAAATAGTTTTTGTTTTTTAGTTTTTTTTCGTGTAAATTCGAAGCGAATCCAAATTTAACAGTAATGCAAATCGTGATGAAGAGATAAATGGAAGGATTTTACATATACAATGCACATAATATGCAAAAAGACGGCTACTGTAACCAACTCATCCGTCGTCCATTTACAAAGATGTTTGTCAAAGCTTTTAAAAATATTGATAACATGTCTCTTTGCAATGTTTTTCTCATGTATGAGGTAAGGCTTAAAATGTACATTAAAATTTCGAATTTTACTCGGCCGCAGATTATCCGTTATCCTTTCTCACCGATGTGGAATGTGCAAATACTCCCGGGCAGTAACGATTTTAGAGCTGATGTCGCCAGAGTGAAAATCGTGACTTACTACTGTAGCCGGTGCGCCCTGCCGATGATGGTAGCCGTGGTCTAGGTCTTACGTTCTTACGCGGCTATGCGACGAGCCCGTCAGAAAGCGTCACGGACGCTGGTCATGGCTGGTTTGTTTTAATCCTTATTTATGGATATCCGTTCTCTAGCACTCGCGCGAGGCGTTGAAGTGCGGCTCCTGCATTTAATACCATGTGCGAGATCGCGTACTGCTGTCGTTTGCGCTCGTGTCCGCCCATCGCGAGCAAGCACCCCCTCTCTCCTCCACCGCCTCCTGACACACTGCACCATTAGTGGGCTCGTTTTTTTTTTGCGCCCATCGGTGAGTTTCGGTACGCGCTGGTGTACCTTTTTTTTGCTCTTTAAAAATATGATCAGGATCGCCTCATTAAGACTTCATTAGGTCTCCCGGATGATGGGTCTCGGACGATGGGGAACCCGACAGTGCCGACCGACACATTCCGACCGATTCGGACCGATTTCTAACGGATTGGGGATGCTGCTGCGGGTCGGACTTGCAGGCGCGAGCGAACCCATCCGGATTCGCGTGCACGCAGAACCTCACCTGGACAAAAGCAAGGGATTGCGTGTGAAAAAGAATTTGCGAGTAATCATCTCCCACAGGAAGGGGCGAGACAGCGAGCGGTGCAGTGGGTGCGGGAGTGGGAGCAAGATCTTCCCCGGGAACTACATCGGGTACATCGAACCTGAGCACCGCGTTTATCCGCGAGCATGAGCGGTGCGTGCGTTCAGATGGATTCGCAATAGCACCGGCAGAAACCGGCAGCAAAAAAAGGTGTGCATGAATTAGACATGGCAGACGCAGGGATATTTGCGCTGAGTGCTGTAAAACACTTCGGCGGTTTTGACGCCACCGACGACAAACCGCAGACAGTCTCGCGTCAACCCCCACGAATGGTCTGCCCGGTCCTGCTGGTTGGTGTTTGGTTCCGGTTTTGTATTTAGCTTCTTTCCTCCCTCTCCATCCGTCTAGCTGTTTGCATCTGGAAAGCCAACAGCCATGAGCAGCCTCGTATTTCACTAGCGAAACGCGAATATGGTCACAATTTATAGCGCGGTTGTTATCGAAGCACCCCTTCCAGCGGTCCGGTCTCTCAGATGACATTCTTTGCCCGGGATTCTAGCGAGCCCGTTCAGGGTGGGCAAGAACTCGACGGAAACGCGCGCAGTATGTGAATTAAAACGAAATCAATCTTTCTAGTCTCCGGTCGCACTTCATCAATTACCGGTGGCAGCCGTTGTGCGTAGTGCTGCAAGAGTCATGCACGGTTGACGAGTCAGACGATCGTCAGACTGACACGGAGGAGAGTGTCACTGCAAAATGAGGAGGGAAACCGGGAAGCCAAACGATCTAGTCCAGCGCTCGGTGCAAATAATCACACCTCGACATAAAAAGGTACTGGTTCTGCAGACTTCCCTACCCACCATACCGGCAGACTGCGAAATGCGACACAACGGCCGCATATTTTAGCAGCCATGTTTGTGCCATATTTGATTCAAATGGAACTGTGACGAATTGTGGGCTAGAGATTCCTCCCAGGCTCGATACGCTCGTGCGTGCCGATCCGGCGGGAACCGAGTCCGGTCGAAGTTGATAAATATGATTTTAAATGGAAAATTATAGCACACGGATGGCTTTGCCTGCTGCACTGTGCCGACGCACGTTGGTCGCGGATCAGGTGGGTATCATCTAACGCCAGCGAATCTAGTTGAAGTCTCGCTCAACGGCTCACCCAGTCCGGCTGCTCTCGGATGACTCCGAAGCCAGTCGAGCAACAAAACGGAGAAAAAACCCGTGTTGGGTCCAGCTGAGCTGCTAGCTCGTGGAGGATCTAGCCAGTGCTGCATCCAGATGTTTCGTAGTAGCGGTGAATCGCACAGTGGAAAGCAGGCACCTACCGGAGTCAGATGTCTCAGGCACAGAATGAACAAATTACGTGCCCCCTCCCCACACTCTCCCGTACCCTAACCGCTGCGTTTTCAACATCCTGGTGAAGAGGTTGCTTCGGTTGTCCACGGCAAACCGGTGTGCGCGTCCGCTACATTGCCAACTGCAATGCCTTCTTGTGACTTTGCACCCTTTTTTTTCGTGCACCCTTTCCTCTCAATAGAGACTCTGGACCGTATGAGACAGAGAATGGAATGTAGAGTGTGTCATTGTTGAGATTATCTACGTACGACTCCATCGGTACTTTCGCTATTTTCACTGCAGGGAACAGGCCCCATGAGTATCGTCATTTGATTGGTAAGGACTATTTCCGTTTGCTGCTAGCAATGGTGGCAGTTCTACTGATCGTTCAGTGAAAAAGTTTTCAGTGCGATAATGCAGAACGATTACGACATGTTAGGTGAAGTGTTGATATGATTTGCGTTGTAATTTCGAGTATTTGGTGAGCATCTAGTTTCCTGGTGTATCGAGTAACTAGTTTGGAATATTTATTGAATTCACGATTGTAGCTCAATATTTCACGAAAAACGATTGTAAAATCATCAATAAATTCCACTTCAATTTGTTTTGATATGAATACACCAATTATTTCCATGCCATTTATTTCGATGCCATTTAATCATGCCAATTATTTTGTCATGAATTATAATAGTTTTTAATCAATGATTTCATCAGAAACGTATTGAGCACAGTTGTGATGATTAAATGATAAAATAAATAATAATTTAAAAAAATCAGGTAAGAATTTATTGACTGTCAGGTGAGATGTTACGACAGAAATAGTTTAAGTTTAAATTTAGTGTTGAACTTTATTCCAAACATCGGTAAGTTGATGATGAAGTATGATAAATAAAAACACAATCTATATAAACATAATTATATAATAGATGTATGCATTTCCTACACAGCGCAAAGCAGTACAGTAAAATGTGCGTGTCATGTAGTTCACATTGTGGTCTACCCTTGCATGAGTCGATTTCTCCATTCGCTGTGGTATCAAATAGCAACTCGAAAGCGAACACTTATGAAGTTGGCGCGTGTCAGAGAAAGCCAACATTTGCATATTAAAGTGATGTTTGTAGATCAGACCTTCCCTCATTCCCTCGCTCCATTCCATCAGTGTGATGCTGAAGCAGGAAAACAAAACACTCACAACCGGCTACCGGTCGGTAGCTGTGCTGTGCGTTGCATTAGGAGAGGTCGCCCAGCTGGTGGAAAAATTATCCAAATAGCCATCCAGCCCGTGTATACATTACCTGTTCTGCACAGGTCAATGGAAAACACATTAAAGTAATGTGTTTATAATTGAAAAGCAGATTAATAGCGGGTAATTTCATCTCGTTTGAACAATCTAGCCTCCGTCCGGCACCGATACCGGGAGCGTATGGTACACCTGAAACAGGCAAAAATCGGAAAGCTGTATGCTCCAATTGGCCTAATGGTGTTGCCGATGCATGGTGCCTTTCTTAAGCGCAGGTCGATCGGGCACACTCTGCCTGCGTGTGGTAAGTTAATTACACGCATCGATTCGCCTGCCAAAGCAGCTGCTGTGATTTGTATTGCGATCTTGACAGGATGAACTTATCGCAATGTAATAGAGTTACAATTTTTCATGAAAGTTATCATTTTATTATGTGAGCAAAGTGATCGTCAAACAGCAAAAGCGATAGTTTTATTTCGATCTCAAACTCGATCATGTATCCTACAAAGCATTGCAATTAATATCTACGTTATAATAAACATTTTGTCATGTATTGGTAAACCATTTTACAATTTTATGCGGTACACTAAAAATAGTATCGCATAGCATTTTTAGAAAGCCATTTTTTATAAAAAGCATTTTTAGAAAGCCATATTTTTGAAAAAGTTACACTGTATAATCTGATAGAATGATTTATATGGCTTACTAAAGCAGAATGGTATAAAGTATTGCAGAAATTATTTGATCACGTTGCTGAACAACAAATTAAATGTATATTTTTTGAAAAGTATTGTAAACCTAAAACACATAGCTTATATGATTCTGAATAATATTGTGAATCGAACATACTGTCAGTCACTTGAACATACTTGAAACTTTTTTATGGGTCAAAATTAATTAACGTATTCAAAAAACTTCAATCATCAATCAGTACTAATAAAAAATAATAGTATTTTAACTTTAAGTCCCAAGCTCTACTGAAATATATAACAATCAGTCATTAATCGGTAAATAAGCAGCGATGCGAAAAAATTTACTGTACGATCCTTGTTCCAAACTTTTCTCTTCTTACTGTCGAGCCTGCTGATGCAACTGTGGTCGAGATTCCGTCTAAATTTGCATACCATTTCCATTCACTGCATACGCAAACAGATTATCTCCGTAATGTGATGCGACCTGCGAGCGATTTTATTGGGTTCCGATCCAATTTACATTGTTTATGTCGCCAAACACAGGCTCCCAAAACGGTTCCCGTGCGTTTGTGTGCGTACGTTTCGGCTTTAAATCAATTACTTGCTCCCATGTTTAACTCTTGTTTATTACAATCGTTATTGTTTCGGGTCGCATCACCAATATTTTTCACGGCACGGCATATGAAAAGGCACACACCGTCCCAGGATTACGTCCACAAACTTGATCACATCCCGAAAAGCATTGTCATTCGGGATCGATCTGCTGATGCTGCCTGCATTGCCGCATTTAGCAGGCAGGGCAATTGCATCGGCTGCACTGCGTTTATCATATCCAAACAAGTCTCGCTCTCCATCTTTCACACACTTACTTTGTTTGGCTTTGTTTTGTTCGACACGGCTCCATCACCGATGAGAGATCGAAGAAGGATCGATGTGATACCAGTCCCGTCCCCTTGCAAGCATTCGGCTGCTCATCGTACCGCACCGTACCTTTCACGCACACACCCAAGCTACTTCCGGGACATCGGCCCCGGGACCTGCCAACTTGAGCGAAGCGCACATTATGGAGCGTGATGGTGCATGATCGTCGAAAAACGGTTGCCAAATTGCGAAACCAAACGGGAGGGAGCCATCTTTCGCGACAGAAATGCTACCACAACCGCTGCTACTGTTGCTGTTGTCGTTGTTGCTGTTTTTCCGCAAAAAAAAAACATGACCACGCCTGAGGCTGGATTTTTCCGCCAGCGGGGTGTTGGTATAGCGACGATAGGGCGAGAAGCAGGAACGAGGGACAGAGACTGAACGTTGCGCGTTGAAGCGAGTGTTAGTAGCTCCTTTTGCGGGACAGTAGCGGCAAAGGGATGATTGCATGATGATGCACTTGTGTACGTGTGTGCGGCCGGACACCGGCGAGATGCATGCATGTCAGAGGACCATGCCGTTTTTTTTGTTGCTATAATTTTTGGCTGTTGCTACCGCTCCCCTTAATATCATTTTTGTGATTCGTCCCTTCACGTCGTGCCACCAGTTGGTGTCCCGTTGATCGGAGGACATCGCTCTCCGGGCACGATCGCTCTCGCTCGCTCGCTCGCTCGCTCACACTCCCTTCGATCACAATAATTTATATAGAGAAGATATCCGCGCGACTCCGCGTCTTTTTAATAATATATAAAAATATGTATAATACACCGGCCACCGGTTATCGTCCTTTCGGCCGGCGCACATCAACCGGCGGGAAAAGGGCTTTTGTTCGCGCACCACAAACTGCCCGCGCGTTCGTCCGCTCTCGTTGCACGTTCGCACCACCGTTCCGTTCCGTTCACCACCGTTGGCAATACTTTTTGTGCATTGTTTATGGACGCGGTGGCTCGTTGGAGGGTTGTTTCTGGAGGTTGCACTGCTTGTCTGCAGCCCGGCGATAGATGTGGCCGGCGCACCGGCAGATAAAGTCCGCACCGAAGCATGCGGGACCGAGCGGAAGGAGCGGGGCGTGCGGGATGCCAGGAATGCGTGCAGAAGATGAAATGCGGCGACATGAGAAGTGAAGTGAGTGTTTGCTCCTTAACATATCACCACCGTGTGTGAGCGGGCGCTCGGGCGCGCGCGCGCGCGTCCGGCCCGTCGCAAGCGAAAAGGTGAACGAAAGACAAAACAACCGCCAAGAATGAAAAACCACCAAAATTCGGGACTCGAAATCTGGCACAAGTTCAAGGAACCTGCAAAACGGTCGTTTTTGATTTGCGACAAAGTGTGCCTTCCTGCGCGCTGCACCGCCGGGGACCGCGCCGGACTGCATATTTTTCATCGTTTCTCGTTGGATTGTTTGTTTGTCTTGCGCATTTGCGCGATATTTTCCAACCCCGCGGGGTGTGAGGGTAAAGGTGGTTTTCCTCACCGTGGTGGGATGGGAAGCGACATCCGAGGCGTTCGCCGCAATCCGTTTTGCGGAAACATACGTCCATCGTTCGGTAGCATAAGCCGTGTATGGCCAGCGCATTCTTCCATCTTCCTCTCCTCTCCCCTTCCCCTCCTTCCTCCTCCTCCTCGCTCCCGTACATCCGGAGAGGATGGGGACGGGGTGGCGCACCAGGAAAAAAATAACAAAAAACGGAGTGGTTACTTTGCTGCCCCGGCCCGTCGGTGAGCGAGCGTTGAGTGAGCGATTTTCGGATGACCATTTATTTTCGACTTTTCTTCATCCCTTCGACATCGGCGCAACCGCGCTTCCCACAGCTTTCCAGACCCGCCATGCTGTTTTGATGCTCTTTAACTTCGTTCGTGTGCTTGTTCTCCACACCACTGCATCCCGCCCTCCACCCCCCCCCCCCTCGTCTGGGTCTTCCCCCAACCACCCACTTTGCGCAGGTTAGCTTTCGATCAAAAAGGTTTCGCTTTGACTGGAGGCTGTCGTCGTTGTGTCGTTCGGATGTCGTTGTCGCGTTCTTTTTCGCGAGCGCGCGACTTCCACACCGGAGGCCACTTGCGCGCGCCCGCGCGTGTGTGTGTGTGTGCTTTTTATGTTTCGCGATTACGTTTTTGGTCAATTTCGTCATTTTTGGCCGGACATTCTCCTTTGCGCTACGTTCTGTCGTGTCCACCGGTGGTGCTTTTTTTGTCGCGTTGAATATTTCTTATGTTTTAGCAGCCGCGTTGTGATTATGTGAGTGTCTCCTGGCATGATTTCGTACTCGCGGAGATAGATGAAGGGATGAGAAATGTCGAGAGACAGGGAGAGAAAAAGAAAGAGAAAGAGAGAGAGAGAGAGAGAGAAAGCAGTCCTGCCTGCGTCTCCCACATCACTCCATTTCGCTCCATTTTTCTACCGCCCCATGTGTGGAAGGCTCGCAAATCTTATTTCGAAGGGAAAGGAAGGTGGAATGGTTTGATTTGTGCTCCACCACCAAACACACACTGAAAGCTGAAGACATCACCAAAGCAGCAAACGGCTCCCATCCATGCCCACGAAAGTTTATTTTATTGTGTGCCGTGTGATGTTAAATCAAACATTTGGCGACACTCTAATCGTCGTATGAATAATGTGTCAACGGGTAGCATAAAAGCAATCAAATAAATTCCGTTCCATTTTTTCGGCTGAGAGTTGCCACTAAGGCACACAAGTGCAACAGTTTTTAATTTGCTGGAGTTTTTTTTAGCACTGTCTTCACATGATAAAACTGACCGATACACCCACGCATAAAGGCTAGTGTGGCAAAAGCTCAACTCGTTTCGCACGCGGAGGGAACAGTTTTCTAATTTGGGAAAATTGACTAAGTGCCCGCTTTACGATCACGATTCACACACGCATTTGATTCTCCATATACGGAAGTTTATAGCGACATCCGTTAGATATTTTTAGACATTTAGAAATTCGAAGTAATCCATTTATGGAGCTAGACCTCAAAACGCTTCACGCGAATGATAGTGAGCCATATGAATCGAGCCTCTAAATCGAACGCTTGCTTGCTAGTGAGTTTACCCACAGTTTGCCAGATTTACAAAAAATATCCAGAAAGAAATACTCACGTGGTATGAGTAATAAATCTCCTTTTAAGGAAATATTATTTAAAATTTAATGTCCACAAAGAAAAAAGTATAAAGCTGAAAAATCAGCATGCAACAATGCAAAAACACGTTTCAGGGATATACACTTTGGATATTAGTTTCCTAAACTATGTTTAGGAAATCTTAACTAATATCAATAAATCCGTTATATTAAGTTTGCAGAAAACTGGTACATGTACGATAGTTTGTACTATTTTGTAATAAAAAAAAACATAACTTCACTAATTAATCCATCCCGTTTTAACCAGCGTCTTAATGAACTTCATATTCAACTCTGCCAGTATGACTCAACAGGTGACATTTAATTTTGTGCACGAAGGCAGTCTCCCACGATGCCACCAGCTCGAGTCATTTTGCCTCAAATACACCTTGCACTTTGCTTGTGCAGCTGCATGCTGGTGGTTTCGGTTGCATCGGTAGAGAAGAAATGTAAAAAAACTGCATACAACACGTACAGCACAAGACCTCTGGGTAGTCTTTCCCTGGGTCTGAGCTAAAAGTGTCCGTAAAATATAGCATGACGAGCCAACGTTCGCCTGGAAGAGTTTAGTATCCCTCCGCAGATCGTTCCGCAGGTTCGTTGAGTACAAGTAAGTGCCCGGTGCTCTGCTGACTTGCCTGCCGTACCAGCATTGGCCCATTGCGCAACATTGTATCGTGACGATCGGTCGTCATTGGGCTGGCTGGCTACTTAAGCAGTGGGTAAGTGAGCATCAAAAAGGATGAAATATAGACGAGGGGTGACGAGACAGGGAACGGGAAGTTCCCTGAGCTAGGGCGAGGGATGCATGATGCTACCCGCCAATACACTGTACTATAAATAAGTCAACGGATGAATTTAAATATATTAAAAACGCCTGCATTTAATAGCAGTGATGCACGCGTGGTTCAAGGTGCTGTTGCTGGTGGTGGTGACTGGTCGTGGTCATTTATATAAGACGAACTTCGGGAGCAGCAACAGCGGTGGCAAAACGTATGCAAAAAAAGTTTCATGTGCAGAAAAAAAAGACAACTGGTACATACACTGAGGCGCTGCAAACAACCACCAATCGGTCGGTGCTATGGAAAGGAATAATTTGCTCGAATGATGATCGTCCCCACGGGAGTACGGTGTGCATACGCATACGATCACACGGCACGGCCCTCACCTACTTGATCATATCCATCAGGCAGGCATGGGGCGAGCAGTTGGGCAGCATACAGCAACCGTGTACGCGACAACCGTCGCGACTATCGATGATGAGCCGAAGAACAAAGAAGCACAATTTATTTGTAATTATAGTTCAGCAGCGGCCCCTTCGTCTCCCTTTGCCAAGTCCGAAACTCCGTTACCCTTCGCCTCCTCCATTGCACATCCTCCGCGTCTTCCCGGGCGCGTCGTAGCGGCAAACTTCCTGTGTGCCTAGCCTGGCGAACACGCGAAGCATGGGGTGAAGCTGAAAATTCACATCCCCGCAATCATCGACGCATTCCTACCCTTTGCCAGCAAAGGGTAAAAACATCAGCAACAACAAAAATATTAAAAAAACGGACCCGCAAGAGAGACATAGCAAGTGTTAGAGCGAAACGGAACCATCTGTATGAACTCACGCCCGAACAGCTGATGGAAGATTGCGTAAAACAACGCGCCACACATGCCCGCACTTCGAGTACGCCGGGGTTATGATTCGATCGCGCGGCAAAGGGTGCCTCCGGGGCTTGCATGACGAAAAAATGTTTTACGTGTGCTGTGAACCAAATTTTGCATTTGAGGAAGACGCGGGAGCGATAAGTTAGATATGCCAATGATGAGATTGAGGGAGCAAAACGTTGAGTTCTTCTTCTGCTTATTCTAGCGTGCAGAGCATTTCCGATCTTTTCGAGCCCTTCCGCACCGATGTGGGTTACTGCGGGGGAAACAAAATCTTACCCAAATTGTGTTTCAACCCAAAACCAACGCGACCGAATTTTCCCACATCAGCAAACGAGACAACAATTAGGGGAAACCACCTCCAGCTTCAAACCACTCGTGGACGGGGGTGAAAAAAGAAGATCAAAAGTCATATCTGTGTGGCGCTTCTTACCCTCCACGGAAACAGGTAGCGCTGTATGTTTCGAACCACTCTCGAACCCATTTGGGTGCCCTAGGCTAGATCGCGTTTCAATCTCGCCCGCGGAACTATCATTCATAAGCCGTGCTCGTGCTATCCTGCTTGTACGGGTGCAGAAACACCAAAAGAGGTCGAGAGTGGGAAGTGGCAGTTTTTTTTGCTGCCGCTGCTACTCCTTCACCCAAGAGATCGTTGGACGTTCGTGGTTTTTTGTCTTCTGTTTGTTGGTTCTACTATTTTATTCTCATTCTCGTTCATTCACTTCTCCGTGGTTTCCGGCTCCGGACGGCGGCTTCTTTATCCCGTGCAGTTTTGGTATTAGAACCGACCGGCGTGTTTCTTTCGCTGTGTGTATTGCTTTTTTTTGGCTTTTTAGGTTCCTTTTTGGCTTAGGTCAGCACGTCTTATTTTGTCTTGTCGTTTATTTTACTTTTTGATTCATCATTTCCACGCGCCTACTGTGGAGGGAATAAATGATTTTGTTTCTGATAGAAATAGTTCACTTCCTCTCGGAATGGAGGGGTGAATGACGAAAAATAAATATGCCTCCATAGAAGGGCAAAATGGGAAAGTGAGTCATGCTTTGTGTGAAAGATGAAGTATGAATCCTGCATGATAGCACTGCAAGACCTTTCAAACAGAGAGCCGTTTGAAAAAAGCTGTTAAAATCGTTCAGTTCGTGCTATTCATCCAGCGGGCAGGGATTTGAATTTGGGCTGCTAGTGAAACAGTCGTTTTTCTGTAAGATTTGTAGCTTTTCGGATCTCTTCACGATTTTGGCACGATTGCTCGTAAACTCCGCCAACCAACCGCATTGAAGGCAAATCCAATATTCCACCACGTTATTCAATCGTCGACGTGACTTTCTCAGCAAATTTCAGAGATTCCAGCGCTCGATTGTGACTCAGCTGCATTCAACACGGCCACACAAACTTATGCGCCTGCTGTCGATGTCAGAACATCCTTTGGTGGTGGCCGCTTACCCCTTTAGTTTGGTTGTAAACCACTGCGTCTCATCTGTTCTACGATTGACGCAAGGAAGTGGCCGACCGCATTAGAATTCATTAGCATGTGCGCTCCACAAATCCTCCACTTCCTTCTTGCGCGCAGCCAGACTTTACGCAAGATTCATTAAGGGTAGTGCCCCCCGTACCCGGGGCCAATGACGGTGAGAAAACAGCCGTCCAAAGAAGTCCGAATAATTTATTGATTGATCACACCGGTTGACCACGGGAAGTGGGAAGTGTAGTTTAGTGCAGGTTTTGCTTTCGGCGGAAAACGACAATACCGTGCAGCCCAAGGGAGCAAGGAAAGCCACGGCGCGTATGGAAAGCATGATGCCACCAAATAGCAACAGCAACGGCAACAACAACAAAGAAACTGAAAGAGGATCTCGATAATTTACAGGTGTGTAGTGAATTTCCTTTACTCTTTGCTTTATGGACCATTTGAATACCATCTGGCGGTGGCAGATGTATGGCGGCGCGCTGGGAATGCAAATGATGGAAAAGCTCCGTATCGTTCGGCCAGGCGCTGGGCTATAGGGACGTGCGCCCTCCCGAAGGGACGTAATGAAGCGCCTGGCACATCATGGCCGACTGGCTTCAGTATAATGGATCCAGTGTAATAAGCCCGAATCATACATGAACCTCATTCAAGTATTGTAGATCAAGACACGATCGGGAATTTGTAAAGATTAGATCAAGAAATACCTTTTTCCGTTTTCGGAAAGGCTTTCACAGCATGTTCGAAACATATTTAGCTAAAAACCTGTTCGAATTGAACGTGTACATACTAAAACCATAGGTGGAAAACCAACAATTCACATAAATTATTTGAAAAGCTGTTGGTAACTGAGCAAACCTTAGCGATTGAGCAGATTATTTTGCTTATAAAAAGCTGTTATAGCTAAGCTGAGGTCGTCGCGCAAAAGAAGAAGGTATAACCTACATTTATAATTTATTTAGAGAATCTGCTATCATTCTGTTAATGGTAATTTTAGCTATGCTGCTGCTTCATTCATACTATCATACTAATTTGTTCTATTAGCAAGTGAACCTTAAAAAAGACGTGACAAACAATTTTGTGTAGCCGGTGGAAAAGAACTCATTGGGGACCATTTTTCGGGTTAAGAAGGTCAAAAGCTATCAATGTGTAAAAATGGGACAAATTGGTGTCACAGCACCTCAGGACTTTCAGAGAATAACTTGATGATACTCTTTGATATTACCATCGTTAGGCATTTGAAGCATAATTTTTGCAGAATATTACTACTTAATTCCAAGTTGTAAAATTATTGAATTTTCAAAGTATTCGTACTTTACTTATAATGAGATTGCTTCAAAAAATCAAACTGTAAATGTTTTGAAAAATACTATATTTAAGCTAGAAGATTAAGCTATTATTTTTTAATAAGCTGAAATGGATGGCTACAATTTCCACAACAGGAGGGAATCACTTTGTTTTTGGAACAACATCGACATCGCCACAACCTTTCCTATGTCCTTGAGGGACCTAAAAGTGCATTTATAAGCGTTACATTTGTCACTGCAGGTTGGCTGCACCGCACTCGATCCTACGTGCACAGATAAACCGTTCGTTTGTGACTTACGATATCATTCGATTTTATGTGCCAACTGGTGGAAAATTGATTGGTTCTTTTCCACCAACAATCCAATGACCGCAAAATATCCGATCACGATAATTCGAGCAAACAAAGCACCGCACACGTCACACTCACATACGAAAGCAAAGTACCAACAAAAAGAGCACATCCGATCAATTGCACAAGCCGGGCAAGGAGGAAAAAGTAGCAAACAGCGAGCAAACTGCGAACTACATCGATCTCAAACAGGGTTTGGATGGAACAAGGCTCGTTTTGTTGCAACAGATCGGCAGTTGCCGATATGTCCGATCGCTCCGGTTGCTTGGATATGTTGTCTTCATGGAGCTGTCCCATCGTTCATTCGGCGCCCGCAAACCCGATCAAGTCGACCCGATCGATGGTTGCGATGGAGATTACCGGTGTGCATCTAGGCAGCCATAAGACGGCAAAAATTGAATCTTACGGAGGCTGTGCAGGTCGGTTTCAATCGAAACTGCAACTCCTCTTGCGCAGCGCCGAGCACACTCAAGGACATTGATGGAGTGGGTTTTGCCGGCACGCCAGTGGAGCCAGCTGGGAAGGGACCGAAATGCCGGTGGAGTCTAACGCGATAACGCTCCCGACCCGAGCCAACGGTGGGAGAATTTAGGTTTTGATTGATAGTGAACTGTCCGTCAAGTGCAGCTATCTGATATATGAATTTGTTGGAAGATTACCTCGTCTGCCGAGCTGTCGGACGTATAAAGTAAACCATTTGCTCGAGTGTGTTAGTGTGTGTGTATACGTGCTTGTGATGCTGTATCCGGCCATGTATCTTGCACGCTGGAGATGATAATTTATTCATCATTAATCGTTCCGTTTCGTTACCACGAAGGAAATGCGTTTTCCAGCGCTCAGCCGGCGCAAGAAGCAGCTACATCTAATCGCGCGAATTGTGATTTATGTTGCTCACTTCAGTTTTGGTGGTGATAGTGGGTTATTTTATGTAGTCCGTTTTATGTGTTGCTGGTTTTGTTATTTATTATTGAATATTTTCCGTCCGCGTTTCTGTCCTGCTCGCGCGTTGAAATCTCTTTTGCTCTTGATTAACTCATGTTTTCATGGTGTAAAAGCCGCGTTAATCGGATTACTTTTTCCATTAAAGTGGCAAAACACGTAAGAGGAAGGTGGTTGTCAAGCAACGAAAATTGAACACTTGCAAAAGTGTCTTCGAATTGATTAATCCACCAGTAAATGTATCGGTTAGGGAGTGTGGTTTGACGTGAATAGACGAACGCGCATGTCGGTTTTGAACGCGCCCGCACGATGAAAAACGAGAAAAACTAGGAGCGAGCGCCACGACCCACAAAGCCGAGAGCTGGCGGACGAGTTTTTCAACCATTATTCGACCGCATTCAATGGGCATTATTTACGGTTTGTTTTGAAACCGATTCTTTCCCGCCATGCACGTCATGATGCCGATTAGTCATCGTTGTTCTTGTGCACTTGTGCTAACTATCGGCGTTGTTACGGTATTGTACCGTGGTGGTTTCGTGCTGTGTGCTGCGGATGCCCTATTACGATGGACTAACAGCCACGGAAGCGACGGTAAACGGGGCAGATTGACGATGGTACGAAAAATCGTCTCATTGCCCTCGAATCGAAAAGGGCCTGGTGCGGTTCGGGCACACACATAAAAAAGTCGATGGTGTGGATGAATGGTGGTATAACATTGGTGTGTAACGAATTTACATGGATACCCCGGTGCCAAGGGTAGCACAGTCTTAGGTCAGATGAGATTAGCAAATAAATTGTTAATTAAGCGGCGGTTTGTATTCGGTGAAGCTGCCAGGTTATTTACTTGCACCGTACACTGGAACGTGGAATAAGCTTGGGTCGATGTAAAGGTGCCACCATGAAACCGGGAGTGGCACTTTAGAACAGCAGAGCTGGGACTGCTTTGTTGCAGCGAATAGTCACCACAGTTTTTAACGTTCAATTTAAATGTGTTATACGTTTATCATAGATCATTACTTACATTTTAAAATATTCCAAAGATTCGATTAGATTGAAGCTTTAAACACGAGATCAGTGTAACATCACACAGACGAAATGTTTCAGTTGTGAACAAACAATCAAACTATTTTATCTATTTTACAATTTATTTTCCGCATGTGTTAATTACTAAATCACATACACATGGTACTGATAGGCACTGATAAAATAACTTTTGAACCACTTGCACTTTGGTTAGACAACGACACTCACTATCACAACGATCAATAAATCAGAAATTGTCGATGAGCCTTAGCACAACACTAACAACTAAACTTTATCCGCTTTGCTCACAATGTTTTATGACGATGCAACTGTAAAACTTTATAAAAATAGACACCTTTAATAAATTTTAATTAGCAGTGTATGGCAGGAAACATACTATCGTGCTAAAATGAAACATGACTCAACCACATTCCATCGTCGGCGATTTTTTTCAACAAAAAAAAGTTTTATTTTATTTGTGAATTAATTAGCACCACGATGGACAGTGCGAAGAGAATCTGCCGAAGAACATGTTGTGTTGTGAATGTGTGTGTTTTTTACACTCTCATCGGACTTGGCAGCCGAAGACATGGTGATGAAATTTTATCCTTTCTCACAAAGATCACCTCCCCGTGTAATACTGCGATAACGAGAGCGATGAAAGCAGCGAGACAGCTCGATGACAACAGTCACTACCGATCGCAGATGATGGACGCGTCTTGCATGGTACTGTTTTTATATGCACACGATGATTACAGTGATTGCAACGATTTATTTTTCAAAAGAACTTTACAGCAGATACTGGGACGGATTGTTTGATATAATTATTAAAGATTTTTTGAAGAATGAACACACGTATCATTGATAAATCTATTACTTTCTTCAACATATTTCATGCAAAATAAATCAAATAATCCAATTTATCGTTTATAATATAAGCATCGATGCGGTTTGTTGTACGTATAGATTAGCATTTTTAAAAAGCTCTTTTTAAAAAGTCACAACGAACGCGTAAATTGTTACGCACAGTGATCTACAACACTAACAGCGCACGGTCACTTTTTCAATAAACAATCACAATGCCACTCCAGTAACTAGTCATAATTTACTTATACATGATCTGATGGTGTTAATAGAACAATGCTGTTTAAATTTAAGCACATGAACGTTGAACAGATTAACAAGACACACTGTTTATCACTACGATGCACAATGGATTCGGTAATTCGGTTTGCAATTTGTATCGTTTTCGTTTCCTTTAAATCTTACCGTGCACAATCAACATCAAACAGCGGATTGATTTAAGCTCGTTTCAAATGCCTTCTACTTTTAACTTGACACATAGACGTCGAATCTGATCACCATCTGCTTATGCGATATTGTGCAGATGTTTTGGTTGCAAGCTTGAAAACGGGTGTAAGTATACGCGAACACGTCGTCGTTGCAAGTGATCAGCAGTGAGAAAAACCAGCGTGCACAACCCCTTCTTTGACGAGCATCGCTTTGTTTTGTTTGGAACCAGTGATGTTCCGTTCGGCAGAAAACCTGTCATATTTTACTATTTTCTGAAAAATTTGACTATTTTCTTCTGATTTAAGAAAATCAGCGCGACCGCTGATGCGACCGCTTAGGTATCAACGATTTTTTAAATATTTTTTTTATACTACTACTTATCATTTATGTAATATATCCAAACCTATTACTTAAAATTATTTAATATCAATTAAAACAAACGCAAACGTATCGTTGGAAATAAAGATTACATCACAGAGTTTATTATTTACAGAAGAAATAAATATATAATACCATCAATGAATCTGATACATCACTGTTCTTCAACATCGACAATGCACTTCTCCATGATCCTTATTTTCCTTCAATCGGAATAAGGTATACAGGCAAGGAATTTCGTACATAATATTAACAAAGTACCATTTTTTATTATGAAACAATTAGAATAATAGCTGAAATAACATGTACAATTATCCCTCC